>JBBBVU010000014.1:17499202-17509586 GCA_037177055.1 Atherinosoma microstoma | reverse complement strand
TATATATATAATACTAACAATATACATACAATATATATATAATACTAAGAAGCTGAAAAGGGGGAGGGACATTGCCACCTATTGCAGTGGAGTCAATTAAACTTCAATCAATGAACTGATTCCCTTACCATGCTTGTATATTGGTGCTAGGACAGCAGTCCAGTTACATGGCCTCATCTAGCTATAATTATAGTTTGACTTGACTGTCCATGGAAACTCACTGCCTGGGCGGCCGGGCCCAAATGCTGTTCAAATCCACAGACATAACTAATTAATTAATTGTGAGAAGAATGTGGTCCAAATAATGCAAAAGAAAATTAAAATGTATGAAAGGTTTCCAGAGAAAAAAAGTGTAACACCCAAAATAAAAAAATCCTGCATGAAAATATTTGTGGAATTAATGCATATTATAATGTTATCATTAAAACAGAAGGTGAAAAAAATGAGCTTAAATCCCTTTGCAACCCTGTCCTACAACCAAATGTCAAATTAAGTGTGCTCTGCTAAAGATCCAAATCCAAACAGTTGACTATGTGTTCAATGGCCTATTCAGAACTTGTGTGTAAGCTTCTCTTTGACAGCACTGACAGAGCATCAACTGCAGCTGACATGTTTTGAAAAGCCCAAATTGCCTTATCCACTAAGAAGGTATTTGTTGACACAACACTGCAAACCTGGAGCGTGTGTTGGTGATTGACACGTGACCGCTGCAACAGCAAAACTACAGACTACGTTTATCCCAATTAGCACACACATGTACGCAGACCAGGAAATGTGGCAAACAACATTGGACCTCATAGTCTGTGATGTGTGCTGTAAGTAGACTATAAGCCGCTAAAGCTCCCACTCGACCCCTCATTATAGTCCCTCGATCCTAACATCAAAGGAAGAGACAACCTTATGGCTATAGGATGATGGTGTGTGCGTATGTGTGTGTTTATGAGAACAAGTGTGTGTGTTTGTGTGGGTTTATGAGTGCATGTGGTGCACGTACATATGTTCTTGTTCATCAAACTTTGCAAGGCTCAATTTAAATTTTACACCATGAGAGTAAGCACATTTTTGAAGAGTGAGAGAATTTTGGCTGGTCTTCACCTCTTCAAAGGGCTGCCATAGAGTTGCGGCATACTTTTAGGATTAGTGTTATAATTAAATTCATTTTAAAAGGTCGAATACACAAATAAAAAGAAAAAAAATGGAGGGGGGGGTCTCAAGTGAAATCATTCAAAGCCTTTGTGGATTGTCAGAAACCTTTCTGTTGATTGGCTCCTGAGTTTTTCTTAATTTCTATTTCAGCATTTAAGGCCCCTGGAATGAAGTTTCCTCCATTTCTCCACTAAAGCAGTCAGAGAGGTGGAACATGGTTAAAAGAACATATTACACTTTGTTTGAAACACAGATCACCTTTTTAGAATCTCAAAATATTGCACAGTTCTTTATACAGGGTGTCTGAAATGCCCTTCTAGTAACAATTACACTGTGGTTGAATTTTACTGAAAGAAAGTGAATAAGCAATGCCTCAATCCAGAATACAAATAGATCACAAGGAAATTTTTTTTTTTCATTTAATGAGATAAAAACTGACCCTTTAGAGTTAGAATTAGGGTTCACTAGTTGTGATGGTTACATTCAAAGTTATGGTTAGGGAATGCATGAACGTGGAAATGCACATTTGCATGCGCGTGAAACTCTGCTTTGTCACAGAGAACTTGTCACTTCCTATTACAGTAAATGTGGGTGTGTTTATGTGAGAGAAATAAACTGTGTTTGTGTGTGTGTGTGCTCTGCTGTCCTGCCCTCTGGCTTGATCCAGTGCCTCTTTGACTTATTTGGCGAGGTGCTAATTGACATGGAGCCTCCACCTCATCATGTTTTGTCAGAACACGATCTCCGAGCTGCTAGATCAACAAATCCTTGAGCTTCAAATTCTACCATATGTCCAGCCATGTGTTCCCATCTACCAGCTGGGAGCACTCAGTGCTGTGCCTGTCTAACTCACTGACAGTGCAACTGAGACCACTCAGGAACTGTTACTGCTGCTTTAGTTGTGTCTTTGGGTTAACTTGTCACCAACACTGTCACATTCACTTGTTTAATCCCTCTGATATTACAGATATGTTAATGTGCATTGGATAAAATCATCAAAAAGCACATGTTTTGGAAGATAAAGTGACACTTTGGCTTATGAGGCTTAAAGTGTTTTTAAGAGCGGAAGAAGGTCAAATTCTTGGATGCTTTTTTAGAGTGATGCACATTTCAAGGCTGATCTGACACAACCCATCAGTTGCTGCTCCGCATGAGACCTTGCAAAAGACACTGCTTTTGCGTATAGCCTAACAGTTTAAATGACACATACATTATAGAAATGGAAATAAATAATCTGGCCATAAAACAGTAATGCAGCCTCATGAAAGCCATCTTGGTGGGAAAGCCCTTTTTCACTTCAGCACAGCTGTCAATGTGGACACATCACGCTCACTTCAGTTGACAATGGAAAAATCTGCTTTTGAAGGTGACACGTCACAGTGACTTGTGTTTTCCACTCATATTAACCAGAAACTGTCAATTTTCCAGTTTTACCGGCACTGTCTCCGCTTATTACCAACATTGTCTTAATGGAAAAATTTACATTTAACATTCAAAGCACTACTACATATAATTAAAAAAAATTTTGTTATTAAATATGGACACCTACAGACATTTATTTATTTAAGTCTGAGAGGAAAAGACGTGGGCTGTCTTACCTGGTTTGGTGACCGAAACTCTTGGTTACTGTCATTCATGTACATGTTGTCAGCATCAAACTGTGGACAGAAACACAAAGAATAAATAAATATTTTATATTCTATGCAAGAGGAGGTTTGGAAAAAAAGAAAAAGAAAAAAAGGAGGAGGTGTACAGAAAGGAAAAGCTCTTTACGGGTGGCCTCAAGTGTGAGACTAATGACTTTGTCACTTCGGTTAAACCTCGTGGTGGCATGGTGGCGTGGGTAATTACTGTTCGTCAGCGGGCCGGTAATTAGGCAACATGAGCACAGTGATGAGAGATGGGCTTTTCCCTCTGGGCTCTGCTGTGTGTAAGAAAGAGAATGTGAGTGTGAATGAATCTGTGAATGTGTTCTGTGGTGAAGTGAGTGCACGCCTGTCTTTGAGGCTGTGTATCCAGTGTGTGCCAAGTGTGTGTGCTGTATAGTGAGGGCATGCTGTGTCTTCAAGTTTGAGCTAATCAGGTAATGAAAGATCACTTGCCGCAGGTGCCAAAACACTGCTTGACATGGGGTTAGGACTTGTGTAACAACAAATGATCCATGACCTGCAAAGGTGCTGGGAAACAACACAGGGTCACCAGTTGAGTGCTATGTGCAACGTGCTAGCTCTGCTGTCTAATGTGTCACTGAGCTAAATCCCTGTAAAATTCCCCAGTGAGATTAGTTTCAAGTGCTCTACAAATGGATAAAAACAACATGAATCTGTTTTAGCTGTAGAAAAAAAATGAGATTGCACCCCAAAAAAATCTGTCATTAACTGAATCGGCACCAAGGTGACTGTGTGTTTGCAACAAACCTGGACTAGACAGGATAACAACACTTACACAGTTATCCACAGTGTCAAATACAGCCATCTTTTAGTTTTTTGAATGAGATCAGTCTTTCTAATGATGCACAAGGTGACTCAAAAACTGGCAGCAGGAGAAAAAAAATGCTAAGGTTGTAAATGTAGGAACCCTTTTTATTTGGGTAGGTTTGCTTTGTGCACACAGAAAAGTGAACCAAAGGCTTGAAAGATAAACAAACGCTAGATATGAGAAAACACAAATGGATCATAAGATGTACCTGCTCAAAACAATTACTAAATAGGTATCCTAATGGACGGAAATGAGCAGAATTCCTTGGGGGGAAATCTAATATCTGCACTGCTAGACAGGAAAAAGCCAAAGTAGCTAGATGAGCATGTGAGTGGTGAGAAAGAGAAATTACTGTACATTATTGCAGAAGAAAGACCAGGGAATGAGCATGTGCCTCAGGGCAATGGTTGGTTAACGATGCATATCGGGGAAGCCGTGGCGAGGATTCACTTGGTTGTTCTAATGATTCTATTTACATTCAACCACACACACAAACACGAAACTGAGACAAGAGCTGAATATACAGTGTCCTGCATTTAGGCCTCATTCACATTCACATGATTAATCCAAAAGTAGCACTTCAGCGCTACATGTTTGGTTCAAATGAAACATCATGCTGTTCGGTGTTACATAGGAGATGAAGACACTCAGTTGTTTGACAAAGCTTGGGAATGTCTGTCACCTGACTAGTCCACAGAGAGAGATGACTGTAGCTCAGTGAAAGGGCCAAAGTGATGTTGATCTTGGTGACGTATCTGCAATAAACTCTTCACTCCTGAAATGAAAGCCTCTTGCCTTTGCCTAACTGAGCAATTTCCTTCCAGTGAAATCCACTTTGATATCTCTCGTGACATGCAGCCCTTTAGAAAGTGTCTTTAGGATAAGATAATAAGGCTGAAAAGACAGTGTAGTCACTGACTAGCTCACTTTCACTGGTTATATCTGTTGTGGGATGATCACCACAAAGGCCTAAACAGCCTAGAAAGGTCAGCCATTTTGTGCATGAACATGGCTGCCAATGTATTGCAAAGTAAAGCGCTTTCCTCTTGCTCCCCTCTCACTTTTCCACACTTCCAGTTAAAATGCCATTTTATCCCTGACTCAATGTTATCAGCTCTGCCATTAATCCACATAAACTGCAGAAATCATTTTCTCTCTCTCTTTGTTCCCCTTCCCCTCATTTTCTTCACTTCATCTTCCTCTTTTCTCTTTCACCGTGTCACCTTCTCCTTTCCTTCCCTCTCCTTCTTCCATTTGCTTTCACTCGTCATCCTCAGGTTCTCATCATCCCCTTCTCTCTCCACATTACAACCTCACTTTCCTTCTACTTCTGTTACCCCCTCCCAACTCCTCTTTCCCTTTCTTTTCTCTCTTTCTTTAGCAGGCCTTGGCATTGCTTTCTCATCGGCAGCCTAATTGGGCATTCTGCCTGAGACAAGGGCCTCATTAAGCAGTAATTACACACATGTTGTTTTCGGCAAACATCTCTATTTGGATTGCTTTGCATGGTAATTGTTCAGCGGGGACCACTGCTCGCGATGTTTCCCTTCATGACACACGTGGTGCTGGTTGAGAGGAATAAAAACATGGAGAAGAATGGTAGAAAGGCAGAGAGAGGTGGAGGGAGAGGGGGGAGGAATGTGAGAACAGAGAAAAATAATAATAGGTTGTGCAACAGAGACAAATTGAGAAATAAAGAATGCATAGATGAAAGAGAGGGAGGAAGAGAGTAAGACAGAAGCAGAAAAGAGACAAACTGGAAGGATGAAGGCAATACAGAAGCAGTAAATGGATAGAGACAATGAATAAATGACAAAAAAGGACAGATTCAGTGCGAGAGGGAAATGAGGTGGAGAGGGAGAAAAAGACATGACAATGAGCAAATGAGGAAGAGAAGTGAGAAAGGAAAGACAGGCAGAAAAAGAAAGAGTTAGTCCCAAAACTAGGTCATACCTCACACAATCATCGACAAAGCTGAGCGTTTCAAAAATAATGAAGCCACAAGGTGGAAGTAATGCTAACTAGCATATCCAAGGAAAACATGTAATATTTACATAGTTGTAATGGTGCGGTACAACTCTAGGATCTTTTCATCTTGGAGTGCGCCAGTGAGACAGATGATGGCAAGATTGGAGACTCCACTGAAGATTGTTTTTGATTGATGGACAATTCATATAAGCCCCTCTCTAAGCCCTCTAGGCAACATCTGTTTGCGAGGAGAAGGGGAGGAGGGGGTAAAGATCAACTGCTTGTGTGTCGGTGTAATGCCATAACTATTTGGTCATCACGGAGAAAAATGACCTTGTGCTAATGAGAAATTGTTTACTTTTATTAAAGCTGGATAACATGTCACATAGTTATTACATCTTGCATAACTTGATCAAGTATCTGAAGTACATAAACACAGCCCATTTCATTATGTTAAGAACTTTACTGTATCTAGTGGATGTTCGTACTTCTAAATGACCTGAACTTTTAGTACAGTTGGTACAGTATATTTACAATTTATGCCACTTTGCTTGCTTTTGCTACACTTTAGAAGGAGAAAAAAAGTCACACTTTTCATTCGACTCCATCTGTTTGACTGTATCAGTCTACTGTGATGTTGAAATGCTGCTTATATTTGAGGGTATTACTATACAAATTCAGTGATGTTAATAGTATACATTCTGAAAGGCAACCTATTTTACCTAAGTAACATTTTTGACCATAACAGCCAACTATTATCTATCTTTCTAATTCTATTCAAACCAACCTTCTTTTGCAGTCACAAGATTTGCCCTTTGCTGGTCATGAGACATAATGCCGGTTCAAAGCGCTTGCAATTGGCTTAATTTTTCAGACTAGGAGCCCACATCTACGTTTTAGAGGTAGTCATCGATGGAAGCCTGAAAATAATGTGATGCTGATGCAAAAACAGCAATAAACACTGAGTGTTACCCGTCTGAATAATCAGAGGACTTCAATACTTTCTCATGCACCAAACTGTGGTAAACTCGGTGGTCTGAATGATATGATGAGATGTAGATGAGAACAATCAGACTGCTATAAGATGCAGTGCCTGAAAGTGTAACAAGAAAAAAAAGACACCAAAGCACAACCTCAACCAACTTTTTGAACTTTTCAATTAATAAGAGAAAATCTATAAGCAGAATATGTACAACTTGTGACTTTAAAAGCCTTTGCCAGTACGCAGAGTCTCTAAAAATAATTCTCTCACCGAGCGGAATTAATAAGCCCAGAACAGTACACAGCCATTCTGTGAAGAAAGGGGTGTGGTGGTGGGGGCTCATGCAATATGTATGCCTGTTTGAGCACCCTTCTTCCTCATCTTCCCCCTCTTCTCTTTATTTCTCTTTTCACATTGCACTCTTTCACTGCAGTCCTCTGTTCAATTAAGCTGTAGGAGCGACATAACAAACCTCAACCTGAGACAATGTGACACTGAATTTTGATGTTGCCCAACTTGTCACTACTGGTTCAAAGCCAAAAAGAACGAGACCGACACACAAATGCACACATACACACAACACACACGTACACATTGTTAAAAACAGAAATAGTGAACAAGACTGAAAATAAGAAAGAAAGAAAGACAGAAAGAAAGAAACGAAGAAAGAAAAAAGAAAGAAAGATGGTCTACAGAAGGTAGTTTTATAAGTTGGATAGGAGGAGAAGAGGGAAAAAGAGGGAGAGAGGGAGAGAAGAGAGACTGTGGTAACAATTCTGGTGTTGCACCACACCCCAAGCAAACAATGAACATGGGCAAACAATGAACATGGCATGCACATATACACAAACACGCAAACACACACACACACACAAAGCCCATAAAAAGCACAGCCTGTGGCCATGGCGACACATGCTCTGTTGTCGTTAGATAAGGGAAACAGGGCCTCTTCCTGGGTGTGAGAGTTTGATCCTGCAAACACTTACACACCCACATTCACCCTACATTCACACTACATGTGCGCACATAGCTACAGTAGCACCGGGGTCAAATCTACCAACACCCTGCAAGTTAAATCAGCTGCATGGTTCATTTTCATATCCAAAACCTGTATGTGTTTATATCAGATACGGACAAGACACACAAGAGAAGCTTTCTGTATCTTTCAGAAAAATTTCAATGGTATTCTTTTTTAAGTTCATTTACTTAATGCCAACTGTGAAAGTATTTAATTTTTGAAACATGAGATGGTTGAGTGTTTCATCACTCAAAGGACTTCTTCAAAAGTGTTATAAGACAAACTGATTCTGTTAAAAGAAAATCAAGTATTTTTCTACAATGTCTTTGATGGAGCCATACATCAGCTCCACAGTGACAATTAGCTACACAGTCAAAACAATAGACATACACACAAACACAAATAGCACACTTCCCATGAAAAAAAGTAAGAAAAAAGAAAAAAAAGAAAAAAAAGAAAAAAAAAAGAACTAAAAAAAAACATTAAACAGGCTTCAACCGCTTCCGGCTCTACCTCTGCCTTGGGATGTGCAACAATGAAAAAAAACAAGTTGAGCCTCCCATTCATCCACTTTGCTGCTGCTGTACTGGAGCAACCACAAAACAGAACCAACAGCCAGAAGCAGAGACGGTGAAAGATTATGGGAGAGATTGAGAGTGTTGGTAGGTGTTGTGGAGGAGGGGGGCAGGTGGGTGCTAAATAAGGTTTTGTTTCCACCATGAACCTGGGTTAACATCAGTTCACAGCAGGATTAATATGTAAATGGTTGATGGTTCACATTTATTAACATTCACAGGACAGTAGTTGTAAGAGTCTGACAAGATTTTCTGATACAGTTTTCTATTTTTGACATCATTAAAGTAATGTCACACAGCAATATGACTTCTGTTCCAAATGCGGGAGCTCAAGGCCAAGCAAAAAAGAGAACCATAAAGATGCTATGTTAGTCAAAGGATGCTGTGTAAACTTACATCTTACAATCAGGGCTCTAAATTAACTTTTTTGGTCACCAGCCAATGTGGCTAGTAGATTCCTAAAGTTACCGGTCAATCAGATTTTCCACTTGCCAAATTTATTTTCAGGGAAAAACATTTTACATTTTTATTTTATTAAAAATGCATTCCAACAATATTCTCTCAATGTTCACTTTTCCAGCAAGGAACAAATTAACTTGATATCCAGTTACTAACCAGCCTAGATGTTTACTTCATGAGCCAAAATTTTTGATTTTCCTTCTCCATGTCTCCCTTCATTTAAATTTCTTTCTTCATTCAGCTGGACTTTGTTGAGGCAGCAGCTCATGAACACCACCAGGTACACTAAAGTAAGCCCAAAGCCATTGCATGGATGATACATCATGGAACAATGTCGATGGAGTAGTTAGTCTCACTCATTGTGATGGGAGGTCAGGCTCTTTTCAAAGATACAGCTTCCCGAGCCGACTGTCCAAGCTCCAAAATGTTTCTTTGTCTAGTTTCTTTCAGAGCTTATTTTTTAATCTAAATTTGCTTTATCATACTGTTTGGGTATTGATAAGCATTTTTTTTAATTTTCTGTTCGTATGAAAACCTCATTTTCATGAATCTTTGTTAAAAAAAATAGTTATGACTTTCATTTAACATTTTTCTTAAAACCTATAAATGAACAACTGAACACAGAACCACAGTTATTAGATTAAAAAAATTAAGTCTGAAAATTATGACACTATAAATATTTTTAATATTTTCATTTCAGAAATTTTTCACTTTGCTTTTAAGTTTCCAATTGGATTTAAATGCAGCAAGATGCTTATTTTTTCAGTATTTGTAAATTTCTTTACTTTTTCTGAAGTGCTTGTATTTAATTCCAGCTCCATAGTCTTTCACTGTGAACCTGAACTGTACCACTACACTGTCTTCACCCCCTTTATTCTTTTACAATGGTAAAAGAATGGTTCTAGCATGTGATTTGTCGCTCAGTGTGCCAAACAAACGAAAGTCCCGCCCACCGCCTGCAGAGCAGGCGGCTGGCTAGGCTTTCTCAGACGGGAGTCGGCTTTTGTATTGGTTTCATATTCATCACTTGCAAAAATAGCTAGTAAGTCTTTATTTGTACCCGGGAATTTAAGTTTTTACCCGCATTTGGCGGGTTGGCCAAATGCAGGTTTAGAGCCCTGCTTTCAATTACTACTTTTATAGAAATGGCAGTTACAAAATTCATTAATGATGAATTATATCATTAGAAACATCACATGGATGACATGTGATTGTTCAAACTAGGTGCTATTTTTTCTGATATTATAAAACACTTTTTTTCAATGTTTTTAGGATTTTTTTGTGAAGCATAGCATTAAGACATGAAAGAGCACATGAAACTAGCAGTTGAAAACATAAACTAAAATATTTACTCAGATTACTAAATCGCAATATTTGTGCTAGTGATTAGCTTCCTTTTCCAGACCTGGAAGCCACATCAATATCTTAGAAACAGTCAGTGATAGAAGTATAGATGCACATGGCTCTATGGTGCAACCATTTTGGTCACACATGAAACCAAAAATTAGTTGAGTGCGACTAACTTTTTTTCTTGGTCGCACCAGTGCACCTTACATTTCACAGGTCTAGGTGAAGAAGACCCATAATACGACTCCGAAATTTCTACTTAGGCTTTTTTAGTTGTGCACGTTCCCTTGATGGACTTTAAAAAACCCTGATATTTTCGTCTGATTTCCCAAAGTGTGCTCACCTGTGTGTGTGTGTGTGTGTGTGTGTGTGTGTGTGTGTGTGTGTGTGTGTGTGTGTGTGTGTGTGTGT
>JBBBVU010000014.1:17473516-17488906 GCA_037177055.1 Atherinosoma microstoma | reverse complement strand
ACACACACACACACACACACACACACACACACACACACACACACACACACACACACATACACACACACACACACACATCAGAGCAAGAACTGCACTCACTCCCACAAGCACCACACACAGATGTACTTAGACACAGCTTCGTCATCATTGTGCCTATTAGCGTGCTGTGATACAGTAACACGTACTTGCCCTCCAGAGCCAGGTGTTGATGGCACTGAAATTGAAAATTAATGAGAAATATAAACATAACACAAGCCACCTATGCCACAGGAAAGAAAATGCTAGCATTTCATTACTCTGTCCGCCTTTATTGAATTCCTGCCTGCCACTAATCTTGAACATCACTCAGAATTAAGGCCAGCCCTTTTGGTTCCAACAGCTTTCAACATCTTCATTAAAGCGACATGATTCACTAATTACAGGTAATTACCCTTTAACGAGCAGTCCAGATGAATGGGTAGATATGCAGAGGAGGGGCAGGCACATCATTTTTCATTACCGTAGGATCAAGAGTGGACTCTGACTGTGCGCTACAATTTGACCATTATCTCAGACATGGTCCTCTGTCTGGGAAAGGCTATCACACTTGACTGTCACACATCATTTAAATGTAATCTATAAGACATTGTAAAGAATGACTTATTTGACAACTTGAACCAGGTTGTTATATAAACATTCATGTAACTGGCAATTGTTTAAGCTGAATACATTTTCATCCTCTCAAACATTAAAATTTGGGTTTGAATTTTTTCCAGTTTGCTAGTTGAGCCAACAGCCAACTTTCAATTTAGATGAATATTTAAATTCCTCCTGTTGATCCTGATTATTACAATACAATCAATGCAATGCAATGAAATCTAAAGGAAATACCATGTAGGACATGTCATGAATTTGTTCATACTTTTACAGCAAACACTGCTCTTGTTGGAGATCAGCTGTCTTAATTATGCCCAAGTCAGGTCCTAATGAAACAAAAGTCATTCCTGGGTTCTGGTTAGGATTGGGTCTCGTGTTAGGGGGTTATGTTTAAGTTTGGGTTAAGGTCTGAGATTGGCTGTCAGCAGGAGAACAAGTCCATGTAAATAAGGACAAATGTGTGTGTATGGTAAAATGTGCTTTTGGATACAGCTGTTGTTGCAGGGGAGCTGTCACAAAAGTGGGTTTACATGTTGTATCTCTATGTCTGCCTGGAGTCAGATTTTGTCATTGCATTAAGGTTGCAATGACAAACTGTGCAAGCTTTACAAATGTGTAGTTGAGATAAAAAAGAAAGTTGACTTTAAAGACACATGTGGCTTATCTCATAAGTGGTTCGTATCAGGTTTAATACAATTTGGTGGAGAGGTAAAATATAACCGAAGGAAGAGCTTGTCTTTAAAACAGCAAAATATAGCATAAGACTTGAAAGACAATCCACTCTATAACTGCATTTCTAGTTCTAATTAGTTATTTTTATAGATTCTATAGATGATAGGTTCAATTACAAGCCCCACGTTGGCTACCTTATCAAAGACTAACATGTGATCAACAGCAAATGTGGGTTTTCCTAGGGGGAATATTACTGACACTGCTAGGAAGTGAGAGGTGTAACATATTTAAATTGTAATGGGTTGAATGAGGGGGATTTCTTTTTCGAAATATGTGGGTTAAGGAGGGGTTAAAATAAAGTTTATTTATTATTAGTTTGCTATTTAACAAGAGGAACTAAAAACCCTTTTTCCCTCCCCACTGCCTCTGTCTCAGAAAACAACCAGTGAAAATGAGATTGCTCTAACAACTTACCAAACAGTGATGTTTCATATCTGGGGCCTACCAAAAAAAAAAAAAAAAGTCCCTGCACACTTGTGATTCTTCTCCTCCTCCTCTCCTACCGTCTCTCATGCCAAGTGGCCTATTTTTACCCCTCTGTGTGGCATCTCATGGTTTTCCTTGTCACCACCACACTTCCTGTCATCAGTGTGTAGGCACAGGTGAACAGTGAAGTTACTGAGAAGGCCCTGAAACTGTTTGCCTAACTGTTTCTCCCTCTTCTCAGATATGGTCACTGGTCTTTGTATTCATATCCAGAGGCGCATGGCCTTGTCATCTTTTCGATTTTCCCTTTTCATACCTTATGGCTCATTACTTAAAAGAAGAAAAATTGAAAAAAAATGGTTTGTTAGATTAGATTTAGCAGAAAATACTGGGAACACTGTCTTGCATTGGCTTGCATTTGATCCAGGGATGCTAAAATTAGAATATTTACAGGATATATACTTTAAGACACACTAATCCACTCACAGCACGATACTTATGTGTGCTCTGACAATGACCCTTCCTCCGCCCCTCATCCTCTAAAACATATTTATCACGATGCCATATGCAACAACACAACAATGTGTCTTCTCTCTGGCTGAAATGTGCAGAATGTGATATACTGTACTGTATGGCACAATAGAGTAATTGTGTTTTCTCCCTTGAGGCAAAGAACGAGTTGGAAGAGCATAAATATCAGAGCAGGATGTATGCTTTCCAAAATCATAAGACAATACAGTTGTGAATGAGTGAGTGACTTAGGATGAAACCGTGTTGCCTGGCCTTTATTACAGAAGGCTTTAGTGTCTTCCTCAGTATTGAAGTCAACCCATATAACATTTTTGCAGCACTTTACTACAGCCTACTTTAACTACCTTTATTTCTGCAGGGCAATTACACCTTTTTTTTTACTTCATAGTCCAAAATCATCTCCAGATACATCTAAGTGAGTAGAATTCCGATATAACATATAAATACATCTTTGAACTTGCAATGATAAACAATGAATTGCCAACAGACTGCATGAAGTTAGCTGTCCTCTTTGTGCTTCATGTCTCCTCTTGTGTGACGCACAGTGCCTCTTTTGTTCTGCCACTCACTACTTATGTTACAGTAGAGCTCTAATGCACACAGATCAATAGCATACTTTCCATTTCAACACATCGAGCTAATGTTCGGACACACAGTTGGAATGGATCCTGTTCTGTCAACACAAACTTTTTGGTCCGTTTGTCTTCTTTCCTCTGCAAACTCTTTAAATGACAAGAATTTGAATTTGAATCTCTTTTTAGCCTGACACTGATGGCAATCATTACATTACAACTGAACGACTGCCATGCTGATGATGTTATAAGGCAAAGTGAGCGGCAGACAGTGCAACAGTGGCACAGACACAACACACCAAAATAGAACATCTGGTCTATTGATATGAATCAAGTTTTAAAATGTTCTGTCACTTCCAATGCATACATTTGCACAGTGTCAATGGTTCAAAAGTGTAAGAAAAACATCATCCAGTAGTCTCAAATAAACTATTCTGGCACAGCCATGAAGTCATAACAACCATAAAACATGTTAATACAATAATAAAGTTTTCAGTGAAGAAATGTATGAACTGTATGTTTAAAAACAACACCAAAAAAAGCATTTAATCATCCTGTTGGTCTAGAACAAACAAACCAGCCAAGTCAATCTCCTTCCCCCACAGGATGTCCACCACATGCAAGCAAGTTTTTTCAAACATGACTGAAAGGTGCAAAAAAACCAAACATGCCGCAAATAAGCTAAACTATTAATCTGATTTTTGTACAGGCTCGAGCCCACAGTCTGAAAACAGGCATTAGCCTGAAACATTTTTTAACGTGAAAGGAGAAAACAGGAAATGGCTGTTTTCATTGTAACAGGTCATTGCATTGTGTGCAGTTTTGGATAACTGTCTAGAAAGAGTTAAGCTAAGTTTTAGGTTACAGTAAAAAAAAAAAAAAAAAAAAAAAAAATCACAGCAATGTATACAACAATGCAAAAAGGACAATTGATAAATTCAGGTTTGATCAGAAGTCATCAATTGAATATCAAATTTTGTCATCTTCACGGACAACTTGGCACAGGCCTGTTCAAGTCAATACACCTGAGACCTGAGTCTGTTTAGACCAAAGATTTTTGTCTTCTACATAGCTAAGTAAGGAAATCCTTACCAGAAAGAACCAGAATGTACATTATTTTCTGGCTATAAATCATAAAGTGGTGTTTTAAAATGATACATTGTAGGAGGGAACGCTTTAAATATTGTGAGGCTCCCAGCCCACACAACACAGTAGGTGCTTTTTACACCAAGACAAAATGTTTTCAGTGATAACAATAAAGCAGCTCTGCTTGGTTCGATGAACCAAACCATCAGCTCCTGAGAGGCAAAGATGGAAGAAGAAACAGAGAAAGGGAAAGCACTAATCTCATTACCTCCTCTTCCTGGCACGAGAGAGTAATCATTTCTCTGTGGCAATCGGCAGGAGGGTGACCACAGAAAAAAAAATCAATTGCGCACTCCACCATTTCATTTTCCATGTAATTAAATCAGTTAAATGTTATAAAAACATGTAAACTCCATCAATGACTTTGAACCATTTGCATTTTTAATCAGGCCAGATTAATTCTAATAAGCATGCTGGGCTAAGGCGATGACAGAGCAGGCCTATTGTGTGCCTGTCACACTCATTTAATACTGTCATTATGCCCCATATCCAATTATGATAATTGGCTTTTTATTCTCAATCAACAACCAGTCAAGGTTATTAAGTAATAATCTCTGACTAAAGCACTTTGAACCTAAAACATGTTAGAAGTTTGGCACCTTAAAAACAACAAGTGGCTGATAACGGAAAATTCAAAAACAGCGCTATGGCTGGGCTTATCCAACGGGGCTTCTTGCTCCACATGACAAATGACTGTCAAGAGACTGGATGTTGACACTTGGCATAGGGTGTAAAGCAAACACATTAGACGGAGGAAATGGGTATCTCCATCTTCCCCCTGCAAAGTGGCTAAGCAGAGAAGACGAATGTGTCTGATGTGTTCAGTCATTTCCTTTGCTGCTTCCTTGGGGATCCAGTAAAAAACTAAATCTTCTAAGAAACTGAACCTTCAGTTTAATTGAAAGACATGACTGCAAATAAATTATTAGAACATAAAGAAAGCCAAATATCTCTAACAAAAAGCAAAAAAATAGCATATATAATTAAAACTTATGAAAGGTTCAGAAATGCAGCTGTGTCTTCATGATACAGTAATGACTGATGCTGCTACAAATGGAATGCTACTGTTACTGATAACCAGCTAACCTGATAACTTCATGTTGCACTTTCAATTATAACACCAAGTTTCATCATATTTCATGGATAATATCATCTATATCCTTTTTTCTTGAACTTTGCTCTTGCATCCTAATGCTGCGTTGCATAGCTGTGAACGCCAATCATCCCCAAAACTGATGCCTTAAGCAGAAAGATGGGCCAAAGTCGAGAAGTGGCATGACATGTGTGGCATCGATGCAGAAATGCAAGGCAGAGGCTACCAGTCACATCTTTAGTCATAATGTTGGTTTTGCTGCATTAAATTTGTGGTCAGGGACATTCTCAGCTTAGTTAAAATGCGGACATGGTTATGTGGCATTTCTTTGAAACTGTTGAACAGGAAGTGTACCTTTGAGCAGCATCTTTTTGGCAACCACTATCTAATTTCAGTGTTTCAATTTAACGTTAATGTGTTTTCTCACGAGGCATGAAGTGCACTCAGTGAACCTTGGTCAAAGTCCAAAACAAAAAGTCTAAATTACTCTGTATGATTTCCGGCATGAATGACAGCACTGAAATCTTATCAAACTAGTAGTGTCTGAAATATGCATTATCATGGTCAACTCTAACTTTTAGATCACAATCTTGATCAATCAGGAAAACAATAAAAAAAAAAAACAAGTACACTTTTCATGTATTTATATTATCAAACTTGGCTGAATTACACACTTGTTTAGATATAGAGATAGTAGTATTAATAAAACAGACATCTTCCTCTTGACATTAGGTTAACTTTTCTATTATAGTTTTCTTTTTTCTTTTTTTTTTAAACAATATGGAATATTTTCCAGATCCTATCTCTATCTTAATTTAATCTATAACTAAGGTCAGCTTTGGAGGGTCTGTTTAACTAAAAAGAGGTTCTTACATCATACTTGTCCATTCAATTTAAAATGTTTATATTTAATTGTGACACTACCATTCCTTTTGTCAGAGGTCAGAATAATAATGGAAAAAATGTCTTCCATTCAGTAGCTCAAAATGTACTGTAAACAATGCCAGGAAAACGGTGGGGGCTGGGCTTGCTTTGCTTCAACCGAGGCAGCCATGATGCAACTGACGGTTGAACCTTTAATGTTCCCAGCTTTTTCTCTCTTCTCAACAAAATGCTTGTGCAGTCAACTCACTTATATTCTTCAGTCTAAAATTAGCTGTGGAGTGCAGTGAGCTGTCAGTGCTGATTTGACCAGACAGGTAGATCTAGAATCTATTAATTTGTTCATAGAGAAGGAAAGTGCTTTTTGAAGTTTTGCTACCCCTCACTTTACCTACATCTGTGAGCATTAGTGTCTTTTTGAGAGGCCTCTTTACACCAGAAGAGATTTTTGAGGCAATTTATGCAGCCTAAAAAGACATGTAAAACAGAAGAGAAAGTAAGGCCTCTAAGACAGTTGAATAACATTTGTTCTGCTTTATCAAACAGAGAAAACCATAATTTCTCCCTTCTCACTCTCTAAAATTATGACTTGCATGTCTAACCCCAGTGCACAGCCATGTCACACTCCCACAGCCCATTTTCACTTTAATGCTCTAGAGACCTAATAAACCTTTTCATTTCACAGTCAGACCTCATGAAAGCGCCTCACAATTTACATTTTACTCACTATTTATCTGTAAAGAAGACTTAATAAGTTCCCTCTTGAGTACACATGAGGTGAGCGTTACTATGGGGACACTGAGTGCTCCTCTGTGCGCCGTGGTACTGAGGCCTGTTCCATTGTGGCAAGAGACAACAGCTGTCTTTACCTTTGGCAGGCAAACAGACTCATTAAGGGCAGCCATGTTTGTTTTTGTGCCTGATACCTAGCCTTAAGCAAACACTGCCATATCTCCACTCCACAGCCCTTGCAGTCTCAACATTTCCTTCCCTGTTGTGGAGGGAAGTCCTGGCACGCTGAGCCAGCCGTGCATTTTTTTTAGTCCCCCCCCCACTCCCGTGAGCTCTGACCATGCTGCCAATTGCTCTCAAAGAATGCATGCTTAATTGAGAAATCTAGTCGAGGTTTGAGTTGATGAAATGCTGAAAAGCAGCTAGTACACTGTAGTAGTAATGCTGTCACTTACTATGTGTTTGGTATATACATAATGTATGTCATTATACTGCCTGATACAACATCTTCTGGTGTTTCACAAGAAAGCCTTCTTTGTTTGTTGTGCTGTAGACATAATAAAGGCGTCGTTATTTGGTCTGCTCGCAGCTAACAGTCAAATCTGCAGTGAAAGGTTTCATTCGCATATTTTCTCCCCTCTCAGCAATGTCTGTGGCTTGAGTGACAAGGCAGGTTGAATTCATAAGGCTTTGACAAAAATTCCATTTAAGAGGGAAAATGGCATTGAATGTCATTCCATTACTGCAGATGGCAAACATGGGACACTTTAACCCAGAAGGCATTCACATTAACTTATACAAAGCAGCAGAAATACTACTTTTTCTTTGGGGGGGGGGGCACTTTCTTATATTTCTATATATGTACAGTACTGGAGTATTTTCAGCTAGGGCATTTCAAAAGTAGTCATCCAAAATGTACTCACTTATTTGATTTCATCCCTTTTCACCATTTGTCAAGCCCAAAGTCAGAATGTATTGTGAAATGAGTTCTTAATGTGGAGTAATGAGGCTGTCAAGGCAAAGCAGTCTCTGCTTGTTTGAGTTTGACTCATGTCGTAGATTCAATTAAATCAGCTGAAGTCAAGCTGGCCCCAGGCCTGATCGGTAATGGTTGACCTCATTCAAACAATGCTCTGACATATTGAAACAATAAGAGGAAGGGCCTTGAGTCAGTTGCAAAAGCAAACTCTACTCAAAGGCGATAAGGTAGAAAAAATACAATGAAGTCACCGAAGTGTTTGAAATCTCCATGTAAGCATGTGTCTACAGGGTGCTCTAAATTTTTTTCTTTTGTTTGTTTTTTAAATGTTATTGGTGCCAGTTTTTCTGCTTGTGTAACATCCTATAGAACACCTCACTGCTGTGCATTTAAATCGATTATAAATGAATAAATAGATAATATGGTTGAAATTATGTAATGAAGAGCATTTTAAAAAAATTTGAATAAAAATATAAGGCATACTGTTTTAAAGTAATTGTATATTGTAGATAAAAGATTAATATCTATAAGGTCAACATACTAAACCACATGCTTTGTGAACTTTGACACTTCCATTGCCTGTAATAACCAAAAACAGATCTGCTAAAGCGTTAGAGGTAGAACTACATAAAAGGCCTCAAATCCAGCTGGCCCATTTCTTTTTTCTTTTTTGGGTTTACTTGTCCTAAGAAGTCTATACTGATTTATTTGGATGTTGAAATGCCTGGAATCTAAATTATGACACAAACACTCCCAAGGCAATGTAAACAACGTTTCCAGTTACAGTCTACAACCATGCTTTCTGAGCAATAACATGCCGAGGGCAACAAGACTTCTCACTTTTGTAGGGGTTTCCACTGTCACATTTCCTAAGAGAGGGCACTCCTCTGCATGTGTGAAAGAGAGTAGATATTTTTGAAAGGCTTATTCTGCTCCTGTTGTCTATGTCTTATCTTTTTTTTTTTTTTTTGAGGTGCATTTACCATTCATTAGATGTAAGAGTCCAGTTTGGAAAGATAAAGATGTTTTGAGTGTTTTGTAGAGCAGAAATGAGGTAAAATTAAAACAGAACATCCTGCCTTATTCACACTTGTCTTTCTTTTCACCAGGGCAATAACAGTTACAGTAAACAGATAAAAAGAGCATTTACACATGAACACACACACACAGTCACACAAACACACTGTAACTGCAGCTCATTAAGCGGCATTCCCTCTGGCCCTTATTCCATTAGAAATTAAGAGTTGGCACAATTAGTGGCAGATTGGTCTCAGCTCAGTGCGCTGGAGTCACACTCTCAAGGCTCCAAGATGACTTAATTACAGGTACTTCTGAAAACAGTAAGTGAAAAGCAGGAGATGGTACTGTCATGGAGCACACTGAGAAAACCACGACCAAGTGTCAGCTATAACAAGGTCCAATAGACAATAAAATTAACGGCTGTGAATTGTTACCTGAAGAGGTATATATGATAACACAGCCCCTGCTTATATGAGGATTTCTTTTTCTTTTTTAAAGAAATTACTTTCATGTAATACGATGCAAACTCAGCACTGACCAACTTCACAAAAACAAAAAAGGTAGAGCCAACCCTCCTGGTCTGTGAACATTTCTTTGGATAACAAAATGGATAAAAGAAGCAAAAAGCCTTTTTCTTTTTCTATGGGAAAAACACCCTTTTGGAGTTCCAGCATCACTGCCGAGTTTTAGCTTTTCCTTTTTGTCTGGATGGAGAGGTGTAGAAATAAAGCATTAAATGTTTTATTTGTGCACATATTAACTTAAGATATAAATGATAAGTTTTGCTTATTTCTATTATGTTTACTCCTTACACTGATATTAATTGATGTTCCTTTAAAAAAAATAGCTGAAGATCTAAACTAGTCAAGTTAATTAAGAAACCAATCAATGACATACTAAAAATACATTCTTAAGGATTATATGAACCTCATCACAGTATGTTCCCATAAATGTTAGCACAGAAAACAAGGTATTTCATCAAAATCCTGAAGGAAAATGGACAACAAACAGTTTTTTTCTTTACATTGTTCATCAATCTGCTTATGATATGGCAAGGACACAAAGCACATTTTCTGTAATTGAACCAACTCTCATTTATGTAACAACTGACCGTTCTGCCCTTCAAGCTGGAGAGAGACAGAAAGAGCGATTTGATCAGTCTATGTACTTGCTCTTCTCACGTGACACCATGTCCTATTATAATTGTGATGTTGTCATAGAGGGAGAGGAAATGAAATGCCTCAAAGCTACAGTATGTGGATGTGTGTGTATGTGGGGATGATGGAGGATTTAGAGGTGTAAAAGTGAGTGAGTATGAGTGACCTTGTGTGTGTGGTCCCGCAGGGACCAAATTTAGCTGGTCTTAAATGGGCATTATGTTTTACTTTTACTTTTTTACCTTTGTTATTTTCTCCATTCAATCACAGCAGTTATTGGTCAAACAAATGTGCATTCTTTCTGACTAGTTTGAACACACTTTCATTAATGAAAATCAATAACAGAACAAAACTTAATAAATATTCCCAAATAATAAGACCACTGTAAAGGTACTGTGAAACTGGTATCTCCAATCAGCATTTCAGCATAACATGCAACCCAATCAATAAATTACTTAAACATGCTGTGATTAGAATAAGGATTTGTAGAGTGAACATTTGGGCAAATATATCTGGTCAAAGTGACAGGCTGAGTCTATTGATGATTGAGTTTTTTTCTGGAGGTCACTTAACTTTGCTAATTTCAGGGTCTGTCTTTGTTAGGTTTCTACTCTGTAAATAACTTACCTGTAAAGCACAAATCAAAGTTTGTTCCTACATAAAAAGGCTAATTCTCAACCAGGTGCTCTGTTTGTTTCTTGAGCAGGGTCATTTTCTATGTTTTTTTTTTCTTAAAGATATTTCTTTATTGTTGATGTGTTGAATGAAATCACATAAAGCAAACATCTATTGATGGCAGCCATTTGGAAAACATTCCCAGTAATATACAAAGTTACCTTGTTAAAAATTTAAGAAATGTGAATCTCCAAAGCCAGAGTTTATCCTGCAGCTTCAACAAGTTTTCAGAGAAGGTTTTGATGCTCATTGCATTGCAAATGAGGATACGAACGTGGACATTTCAGTGAATGTCAGGACAGACCAACAAAGATGTCAAAGTTCCTCAGACCTAAACTAATTTAATGTGAGGCCTGGCTTCATCACCAAACTTGTTCTACTGTAGTTTTCTTGTTTGGTATGTAACTCTGATGTTATACCAGCTCATACCTACAAAAACACAGACAATATGCAGCCTGACAACAGCAGCCAATGTGAGCTGTTAGCCACCTCAACACTGAAAAGCTTCCTTGCCCTCTCAAAAACAGCACTTCTCGAACACTTTGAATATGGCTCAGTTTTGCATTTGAGATATTTTTATGCAAATGTAGTCAGGTGGTACATGATATGTCTGAAAGTTTGTTCCTCACATGACAGCTATATGAGCAAATTCCTCTATGAAATAAAAAAATGTTTGCAAGTCTTCCTATGGCGGCTGTGAAGATTCAGCTGGTTAATGAGTTCAGTGCCTTGTGTGGGTAACCACACATTACTGAGTTAGTGTGTATTGTTTGTGGCTGGTGTCTATGACAATTCTTGTATCATGTGCACTTAAAGTGATAAGGATTTACTAATGCACATTGGTTAATGATTCATATAGAACATACTGTAGGATGAGGTTTTGTGAATTGTCACAGAGCAACATACAGTAAATGCATACCGTTTCTATTCTGTGGGTTTAATTATTGCTCTCGTGTATTGTTATATGCATGGGGGATTTCTAACTCAAACCAAAAGGCGTGACATGAGTTTTCGGGGAAACACTGCACAAAGTAAACACAGAGGTACAGTTCAAATCTACTTTTAGTCTTTGCCCCCTTTTTTTCAGTCTGATGCATTTGCTCTAAAATTGTACCAGATTGCATCATTTTCAACCTGAAAGGTGTTGACAGTTCAATAAATTTGTTGTCAAACTCATACTGAGGCAAGATATTACAGTATTTCACTGGGTGTGTTTGTGTGCATGTCAAAGCGTGGTTGTAGTTTTACACATGACAATACTGTGGCCTTACCTAGATGCAGAGAACAGGAAATTCAGTTTTTAAAAATGGGAAAATTGGGGACAATGAGCGATAAAAGACACTGTTGTTTTTTTCAACAAGTCACCATGTCAGTTGAGAATTTCCTTTGTGTGCATCTCTGTGTTCAGGTGATGCTGCATGAATGGGCAGTCAGCATTTAGGGTTCAAAAGAAAACAGCAGCCTGAGCTCCTGTCTGTGTGAAAACCAAGGCTACCCTGCTCTGTATCAAGTGCCATTGTTTTGGTAATAGTAAACCTGGGGCACTTGCCAGGAGGCATTAGTCATTCATCTAACAAGTTCCACAAAGCAAACCACAAAGTGCTCCGCTGTTGACTTCCTTTTATTGAATTCTAAGCACATAAGCACACTTCCAAGTATCTCAAAGCAAAGTTAAAAAAAACTGGATGACTAGACATCTGAAATATGGCTGCCATGTTTGTTTATTTCCATGCAGGTTTTTTAGAAAGGGAGGGAGGGAGACAAGCAAGGAGGTGGTGGGTGAAAGGCGGATAGGAGGGGATTAGGGCGGAGTGCAATTATTTAGCGGGCCAGGCATACGACATGATCTCTAATTACCCACAAAGCAATGTGTAACCCAAGCCACAGATTAGGCTGCATTATCAGGCTTAATAAAACATGACCATCTCTCAATTTCATTCCCTTTCCCTTCAAGGCTGCTGCAAACACTTGTTTCTGGTTATGACATTCCCAATACCACTGCTAACTTACAAGCCAAACAGTACCAGTTACTGTTTAACTGTTGCAACAAGAATACAGTACAAAAACACAATCATGCATATCAGTTTTGAAAGTAACCACACTAAAGCTGAAGAGTGAGTTCACATTAATATATATAGAAATTCTTACTTACCTGTGCAGATATTTTTTGAATCTATTCATCAGGGTTTTAGATTTCTTCACTTATAGCAAAGCTTCACGCAGTCATTGAGATGGTTTCTATATTTATCATATTCCTCTGCATTGAAACACTAAAGGGGATATATCCTGTGTGGCCAAGTGACGCCAGAGGTCCTGATCATGTATCCAAGTTTGATAAGATAAAAGTAAGAACAAATTTTTTTTAAAAATCCTCGTGCTGTCTCTGTTTCTAAAATGAAAATGACATTTATACTCTGTCTCTCAGTTTTTAGCAGCTTTGGTTTAATTGATGAGATGCAAGCATGACAAAAGCAAGTTTTTAACTTCCCTTCTTTTTCTTGCATGCTGTAACACACAGTTCTGTTTGATTTCAGCTAGCTTCAATATAAAAATTCTGCTTTCATTTAATGATTAACTTGCAGTATAGGCTATGTCCACGTAAAAACTAGCAGAGGCTATATCAGGACTATGAGCACTTTAACTTTTGAGAATTGAATCACATGTTATTTGCTACAGCTGTTACTTTTAATTAAAAATTTGAATGCTGTACTGAAGTAAAAGACTCGAATACTTCTTTGTCTACTGCTAAAGCACCAGAAACGCACACACAAAAGCAAGTACACATATGCTTACACATACATATGTACTTGTTTAGTTCATGCGGGTTGTGCCAGTAAGTGCTGCTTTGGGCTATGGTTTTTCACTACTGTCTACTGTGTTATTAACAATTCTATAAAAAGATCTGCTCAAGTTTCCCTTTCCTGTGTGTTAACAAGCCTACTGAGACGCTGCAAGGTTCTTAAGGCCTGGTTAAGAGACACAGTCCTCAATAGCATAACACCATTGACCATATGTCATAATTTCCAAAATCCTACTTTTCTTTCCCCTGTTTGTTTTTCTTAGCGACATCACTCATCGACATGGCACATGGCCAGCTTCAGACTAAATAGGTCGACAACACAAAGACAGGGCCTCTTTCTCCAGCTTGTGCTCCTTTTTCTTACCATGCATGTCTCTTCAAATCTTGCTATTTTTTTTATTTCCTTTCAAAATCTATGTATAACTTTTTTTTTTTATCTTTCCTCTGTTTTAGACAGTGCCCATTACTTAAACCAATGATAATAGCATTGGCAGTACTAAAACCATGATATTACCACTGTTCTTTCTGTCACACTTCGCTCTCTGCCCATTGTAAATGATCATGGAGCTCATCATTAGCTCTCCAAGAGGAACAATGAGCCACAGTTTGATTACCTCAGTGGCTTTGCGGGCTCCCACAGTCTGCTGACTGAATTGGATGCAGACGATTACAGCCTTGCACAGGCAATTATATCTGCCTGCTAAATATGTCACACATAATAAACACATGCTCTTGACTGACAAGGGACAAGTCACAGCTGAGGAAACAGAGAAAAATTCAGGATCATATGGATTTATCAACCCTGGCTTTTCTGAAGGGGAAACCTCCCCCAAAGTCCAAATGGGTGCATGCCAGTGAACTCATGAAGGACAGAAGTGCTCAAAAAATATTTGCAAAGCTCATATTTCTATTTATAAGTTGATTTCAGAGTATTGTAATCTATATGTGATCTTGGTTTGGACCATTAGCTGAACTTTCTTGTGGACCCTGTATCTTCAGACTACAATGCATATATGGCACCAACATCAGGCCAATAATATTTGTAAAGGATATTCAGTAAAAACAACTGAGGGAAAGAGACTTAAATCCCTGGCAAGGAACTTATATCATGGCCTTTGGTGTTTGCACAGGACATACCTCAGGAAGCCGAGACAACTGGGAATGTTTGTCCAACTTTCAGCCTTCTCCATGCCTACATACATACAGTTCATACATGCATTACATACAGTAAAGTGTATTTATATGGTACATATGTGAAAACACACAAGTATATGTACAGTAGAAACAGTACACAGATAGATCTGATGTACAGTACATATAAAGCCTACGTACAAGGCATATCATTCACAATAATACCAGTAGATTTTTTGACGCCAGTAGAAAATGTAATATCATGACATCACGATCACATGCTTCTGGCGCGATGATCATTTCACCGCTTGACAACCCATGCAACACAGGTGAGCTCTGCTGAGCGAATGAACACAAAGACATGGCAGAGCAAGGCAGTGTTGAGTAGGGCTGTGCAATAGACTCAATATTGATTTTGTCTTCAAACAATAAAAAAAACAGTGATATTGACAGAAAACATTTTCTTCATTTCAAATCTTTATTGAACTAGATTAAAATCCCAATGAGATTTGGATCTATTTTGTAAGGGTGATCTGGCTAAGAGGACAGCACCACATGTCATGATTAGAAAAAAATGTAATTGCAAAGTAAATTATAACAATAAATTTTCATTCAAATATTTTTTCCATAGTACACTGTGCAAATTTGTCGTATGTTCTGATAGACCTCTGTGTGTCCACTTCTACCAGAAGTAGAACCTACGGCACTGCTGCTCTGTTTTTGCAACTTAGCCAAAACTGAGCTAAGTTTTGGGGTAGAAACAAATCTGGGGCCTTTTTTGGGTGTTATAGCAGACTTATGGAGACAGACGTGAAAGCAAGTAATGTTCTTATTCTTCTCAATGAGCAGAAACACCTATAACAAAGATTTACAATATA
>JBBBVU010000014.1:17447822-17473162 GCA_037177055.1 Atherinosoma microstoma | reverse complement strand
TATAGTAGTGCAACAATACATGAATTTGTATTGAATTGTTCAATACAGATGCGTACAGAACCGTGAGCACTGTATCGGACAATACAAATTTTTCATGAACTTGTCCTCTGATGATGCGGTCAGTGTTGAAAGCTCAGTGGATCTGCGTTTGACTATTCTTCCTAGGCTGCATCGTCGACCAAAGATCCAAGAGATTTATTAATTTATTATCATTATTTTGTAGTTTCGGCAACATTCAATTAAAGAACTGTACATTTGTATTAGTTTCAATAAAATAACAATTAAAGAAGGCATTTCAATGTATTTTTTGTATTAAACCGTGACACTTAAGTATCGAACCGAACCAAACCGTACAATTTGTGGACTGGTCTGCAATAAATTTGAAGGTACTGAAACACCAGTGTAATGGTCCACAGTCAAGCCAGTTCTACACCAGAGGCTACCACCAAAGCAAGTGAGTTTTGAAGACAATGAGACCAAGATTGAGTTGTTTATTCACATTCGCACAATGAGGTATGTTTTATAGGAGTAAAATAGAAGCATTCACTTCCACTGCAGCAGCTGTTAAACATGGTGGTGGTAACGTCATACTCTGGGGCAGCTTTGCAGTGGAATTACTAGATTGAAAAAAGTGCATATCATAATGAAGAAGAAGGAAGATCACCTTAAACATCAGGTAAGTCGTTTATAGCTGAACACAGATGGGTGTTTCTACAGGACAAAGGTTCTATATACAAAGTTGTGTGTGGAATAGATGAAGCAGACAAATGTTAAGATTTTTCTGAATGATCAACCCAAAAGCCCAGACCTTATGACCAGTGGAAATATGTTGACTGGGTTTAAAAATTGGGTTCATGCCTGGAAACTAAAAAATTTAAACTGCGCTCTTTCTAATTCTACCATGAGGAATGATCAACTATCCAACCAGGATTCTGCCAGAATAATTTCATATTCTCATCAAAACAGATGGGCTTTATAATCAAAACTGTGATGATTTAAACAACTTTATACTAATTTGTGTGCAAAATGTAATAATTTACCATACCTATTTATTGGACATATATGTTTTTTTAAAAAGTAACTATATCCGGTATGCTTTAGCTTCATATCGATACCTCTTTATTTATACATTTTGGCCCCAAGGCTTTCCTCAAAAGCTGTGTTATAATTCACCATATAACTGACTATAATTAGCCCGACCCATCAGGGCTAATATGGGGTTCAGTCCACAACACTATCTCATTGGTTACACTTGGCAAGTAAAAGCCCATCAACACTAAAAGCTAATGTGCCACAGAGAGGCAGAGAAGAGTTGCATTTGTAGACTGGCACAGTTCCAGTGAGTGGAGATATGTGTCCAATGTTGGGTAGGTATTGCAAAAAGAAAACAGTCTTAAGACTTATTTCTGTGATTGCTGCACTAATAATGCCCATATAAGGAAGGAGAGTCTTGTATTTTTCAGTTTTAGGATAAATGTTGAAAAAAAATCTTTCCAAAAGTATTTTGGTCTGCTTGATTTCTAATAAACATCATCGATATCTGCACTGAAAAAAAAGATCAGTCGACCCTTAGTTCTGAGTGTTTGCAGCCATTAACATACATAATCAACATTTAACTAAACACCCAAGGGCCTACTCTGCAGCAGGTGCTGGCTCTGTTTCTTTTTCTTTCTTCTTCTGCTGAAAGAATAAGCATGCCATTGCATTGCCCCATGGGAAAGCTCGGGCTGACTAATGTAAGCACACTACAGTGGGGCGGCTGGTCTTAATTACGGTAACAGACGCTGAGGGGGATGCACTGGTACCCACAGTAGAAAGTAGCTTAGTACTGCGATGGCCAATGATTAGCACATGAGCAACCCCTCCCCCCCCCCGCAACCCTAACACCACCACCGCCACACACATTCATACTGTCACTCTCACAGCACATCAAACACAAACACTGCGTTTAAAGGTCAGACAAAGAGACATGAGCCATTTGAATTGTGAAAAAGTGATTAATGATCCTGCATTTAGACCAGGTGTCTTATCAATATTCATGATTGTCTGCCCACTGTATATCCATCATGCCTAGTGTCCAAAAATATCCACATCACAGGTGCAAAAAAACAGAACAAAAGCAAAACAAAAAGCAAATGATTAAGACACCTTATGCTTGGTTGGGAAAAGCACTTGTCAGACAGTCACAAGTCAAAAGAGAATTACAAGACAAGACATCTTTGCACCACATACGGGCTCTGTGACTCAGCCAGTGTCAGAGCCCACTGCAGTTTTATTGAAATGATTTCAAATGTTTGGAATCCCTATTAAAAATCTCCTCCGTCTGTCGAGAATACGATTTAATGGCTGTTTTTGCTCTGCCCCTGCTTGCAGTGTGTCACTGGCCCTTACTGTGGTATGCATGGCCTTCCTCTGCACAGGGCTATGAAAGCAATTGTGATTGTGATTCTGTAGTCAGCAAAACGCTTGAATGGTCCCGAGTTAGCATGCGCAGAGACACACACACACACACACACACATTCACAGTGTCCCAATACTGGGCCACTGATTACTTCAACCCATTTGACTCTCACTCATCCTTTCATTCTCCCTCTCTGCCCGTCTGTCACATACCACAGAGTTTGTCATTAGCTAATAGTGAAAACACCACTCACCATGAACAGATACTACAGCCAGTATTACAGGGACTGGTTATTTTGTCAGCCATGTTTTCAAGCTCTCGGAGTTTCAAAAATAACTCCATTGCATGTATACTAATCTAATAATAATGTAGTTCTGCATTTATATCAAACGCTTGTTTCAGAATGATTGCTTGATGGAGAGTCCCTGAATATGTAAATGCAAGGTAATCAAACCTTTGTACACCATGCACAAGGCTGTTCTGTAATAAGAAATAAAACTGTGATAAGGCATTCAAATGGAGCAAATCATTCCCAAGCTTATCTGTGGCAGAGGAGACCACCAACTAACAAAGCCAGCTCTTCAGCCATGCTCTATCTGAGCAGATATCAGTTGTTGAGAGGATATATGAGCTGGGTGGGGCCTGGGTGTATAAACACAGGCCATAGTCTCGGTGCACTCTATGCTATTGCTGTACTGTGGGCAGCACCTCACCCCAGCAGCAGTCAGGACTGTTTGATTAAGGTATTCAAATAAAGGAGCAGACACTGCGTTCCCATTTCACAGAGCAAACTAGAAGTGCTGGAGAAACGGATAGTCACTGTTGGACACGTTGTATGAGACAATTTGTGTGTATTTGCTTCAAATACTTAATATGACACATAAATTGAATAGTATGAACGTGTGTAGCCTGTAAAGTAGCTGCCAGCGTTAAAACATGGTACAGTAAGTTTTGTGTCACCATCAGAGAACAAAGTTGTTATAATGGTATCATTTTGTGTAATTTCTCCTGAGCTGTGGCAGAGCACCACAGTAATAAAGGTACTCACAGTGAAATAAAGTGAGTATTGAAAGTACTGAAGAACACATCTTCTGAGTTATTTATAGATGTCTCTGAATCATCTCAATCTGCACTTGATGTACATTCTCTGCTCATTTCATGCATCTCTGTTTCGCTATTTTTACCTTTTTATGTGTTTGACAGAGCAGATTGTCTCAGTACAGCGTTAACACAAACCTGGCCTTCATAATGAGTCATGTTTAAAGGCTAACTGATTACAAACATCTGCCATCACATGCAGGAAAAAGTTCACATTTCCTGCCCACAAGGTGCTTTTGTTGTTCATGGATAACACTGCCAAGTTAACAGAAGTGATGAATGTAGTTACTGGTGATCACAGTACTAGCACACTGAATCAGGTCAAATCTGTCATTCATATAAACGGTTACGAATGAAACAAGGTGCAGCTCCAAATAAGCCGTGTGACAAAAGTTGAAGGCATGACAACGGCACGTGTTCCCTGGAAGTCACATAAACTTGCTAATTACTCAAACTAGTGTTCACACACAGCATCCAAAGTGAGCGAGTCATGAACGTAATAGGTTTGCAAATAAACAGGCTATAAAGCTGAAATACAAACACATGCTCATTTTACCCAATCAAACACAAGTTAAACAACTAAAATCTCCACAGTGAAACGAGAAATGCTTTTTTTCACTCTGTAAATTACTTTTTTTTTAAATAGCTATGGAGCAGCCACAGAGAAATTATAGTGCAAAATCATATCTGATGCTTCTATTCATTCAAATAATTTTGAGACAAATATCATTTTCCCAACAGAATAGCCGAGTTATACTGGAAGCAATAAATTACAGAAACACAGTCAGCTACAAACCAAATGTCTACAAGAATATGCAAACTAAGCCCCAAAAAACAATTGACCTCAGATTAGTATTTTGCCTCCCTGCAGCTTTAGAAAGAGACCTGGGCAGAAATTAGAAACTAGCAAATAGAGGCTGTCAGGGATTATTCGTAGCAGGCAGATCTGATCCGTACATACAGTACCTACATAACAAATCAGATGCCTGGTTTATACCACAGTCAGTTTGACAAGCATGTAAAGGAAGGAACTTGACCTTGTGCACTGTGTTAACAGGGCACCAAATGATCCCTGCTGGCTTCATTTGCATTTCTAGTGAAGGTAGTTAGTGTTACACATGCAATGATAGCAAATTGTACCTCCCTTTGTGGAAAGAATTCCAAGTAAAGATAGTAGGGGGGATTTTAATAATTCAAAAGAACACTTGTAATTTTGAGGGGCGCTACACTGTTGTGTCAGTGACAGTAGTTAGTCTCACTTTCTCCCTCATGAAAGCTTTTCATATCCTCTAATATCTAGTGGCTTTGTTTCCAGGATTCAAGCAGTGTTCATAGTGTGGAGTGGATATCAGCATATTCTTGGGATTATCCGCATGGAGGATGATCCTAACTCATTTGACCTATAAAAAAGATAGCCTGTGCAGATGAGACACTTATATGAGCCTATTTGTATGTGACAGGTGTAAACCTGCCTTATCAATAAATGTTTTATATGGCCCTCATTTTATTTGTGATCAAATGCAAAGTGCTGAATATAACCGGAACTTGTCTCTTTCTCCCCCTCTATTTTTCTCTCCCTTTGAATGTTGTAAAAAGCACATTGTTCACTACTTTTTTCAGGCCTGAACGTTGATTACTGGAATGTTCCGTTCAGTTATAGAAATTTTCCATTGCCCACACAGTGAAAGGCAAACATCCCCAACTGACTTTTGTATAATTTCCCACGTTGTCATACATGAAAGCTAGATTTACTCTGAGAAAGAAAGAACTCCAAAACATCTTTATCTCACACCAACAACAGGTCAGCATCCAGATCCTGACGATTTGTCAGATTCCAACCAGGTAAGTGACAACAAACTCTGATTCATTTACTGTAGTCTGATTCAACTAACACAAGTAGTCTCTTAATGAATGAGTTTAAAATTGTTTTCCTAATATTTCCATGGAGCATGTGTTATGTTTGTGGCGTTCATTAGAACTTTCCTGCGATTTAATTTTAACTCACATTACACGCATTTAGTTTAATAAATTAACATTTCTCGGGTCGATCCTATATTTCTATTACGCTCATTTATTCATGTTATTTTCATCCCCTTTTTAAAAATAAAATAAAATAATAATGATAATTGTTTGGCATTCGTTTAGTGTTTTAAACACCACCTGCGCTCCTTCAATGGAGTCAGTGTCAGCAAGCCAAAAGCCGCAGAGTGTCTGAAGTGAGGGAGAGAATAGTGACACTTTTACCGGGCAGACTTCGTGGTTTCTCATTACAAAGTAATTAACAGTACATAACTGACAGACATCCATTTAATCGTTGACCTCCCAGCGGAAAACCATGTACGCAATAAGAAATCATAGCAGAGTGGGGCCACTGGTATCCTACTCCACGTTGGGTGGGACGTTTCATGCCAGCCTTATGCAAAACAAAACTGCACAATCTCACCGGAATGATAACATCATACCATGCTTGTTACAGAGAAAAAAAGTTGGACTGAACCTATTCTTTGAAAAGAAAGATTTAAAAAAAAGAAAGAAAAAAAGACAATATTTCAGTTGAAAGTATCGTTTCAAGTATTTTTGCAGCCTCATAGGACTAATATTCTGCCCTGTTCCAGACTAAACTAAAAGCAGTCCGTCCTGGTCCAGGACACTTGCTGACACTTGACATTTTTGTAATTGTGTTAACTGCAAGTGAGCGCTTGTGAATAAAACGTGTCCTATGTAGGCTACGCGTTTCTGAACATTAGGATGTAGGCTATTAGTTTGCACAGGACAGGTGAGACATGCACAGGGCTACAGATTGTTATTTACCTTGTTCGAGTGATAATAGTCCAGCGAGCTCAGGCAACTTGGATCAGTCGGTAGGGAGCATGAACCCACATTTGCCGGGGGCGCAGGATAAAATCTCACGTCCATCTCAGGTTGAGCGAGACTGAAGGCATGAAATCACTTTCAGCGTCTTTGACTCCCTATTGTTTTAGCAAACGTAACGCCAAAGCGAGAGAGACAAAAAAAAAGAAAAAAAGAAGAAGAAGAAAAAAAAAGAAAAACAAGTGGGGGAGTTTTACTCGGCACACTCTTTCCTCACATCCGTTCGCGGCCGAACTTCGGCACCAACTCTGGTGATGCGCAGTCCTCCTTAGAGCCCCGCACCGGGATGTGAAACACTCACTCACTCAAAACGGAGAGAGCAAATTCATTGATGCGCACGTGTTGGCATAAACAAATGCAAACCTCCAACTTGGATCCCGTCTCATGAATTTCTTTTCTTTTTTGTCACGGCCGAAGTGCAGCCCACAAATCTGCAGCCTCTGTTTTCCAACTGCTCTCAGGAATCCATACAGGCTTTGTCATGGAGGTGCATATTCTTGCATTGGTTCCAGTACAGAAGTGGTTGGACTTCCCTCTGCCATGCGACCTCTGCCGATAATAAACGGGAAAGAGGAATGGAGGGAGAAGGGGGAGGGGAGATTGGTGGCTGCCTTGGCAACCGCTCTCCTTTCTGCAACTGCGCGCCTCTGATTAGCTGGAAATGTAGTAGTGTGCACGGCTGTGCATTATAAAGCGCACTCTGCTTCCATCAGTGCTTCATAAAGGCTTCCATTTGGGTTATTGTGCCAAGGCAGAGGGGAGGAGGTTGCACAGACTAGTTCGACCATGTTTTTATGTGTTTTTATTTCTTCCTTGCTGTACAGATCGTAAAGCTCCAAACAACTTGAATTTAATAAACGCAGTCTGAAATTAGATTTGCAGGCCTGTAACCTGAACTTCTTATGTTAATGACGACATCCCATGATTATTCAAAACTCATATCAATCCAAAAGGTAATATTATTTTTGATGAGCCTCTGTACTTATCTTGTTTCATATCATTCTCATGGATAGGTTAATGCAAAAAGACACAAGTATTTAATCTTATTACAATGTTTTCTGAAGTTGAATCAGGGTTTAGTAAGTGAAGTTTCTCCTATGTCAAATCAGTTTAAAGTTACTTGTCTCTTTTTAAAACAAAAGAAAGGTTAGTGATTGTTTCTTTTGGCAATAATGTATGAAAACATAATAAACCTTAAATAGTACACAACAGTGAAAAGCAGCACACTCATAACCATGAACACTTTTTTAAGTGTGCAAAATATGGCATGCTGAGGGAGGAATATGTACAAGGAGGTTTAATCTTGTATTGCCATACAGCTGCAAATGCGTATGGAAAGAGGCTGGAACTGTGAGAGCTGCTTCTGACAGCTCACTGAATGTGATGGATAGCACACCCTTGCCCTGTGATGTGCATGCACATTTGATGTTGAAATGGCCTATCCATGGGACTATTGTCTTTCAATCATGTCAAGGCAAAGTACAGAACAGAGCACATTTTCTGCTGCATGCGTTATGCCACAGTTTACGGCACATCCATACAATCTGCCTGCACCTAAATGTTCTCCTGTCTACTGATGCTGTTTTGTTGAGATAGTAAATTTAATCCACTTTAGGTAACATTTGCATTAAATACTGATAACACAGGCTCTTTATTACCTTTGCAAAGTGTTGAGGACAGGTTTTCATTAGGCAAACCTGGATATCCTTAAGGGATCCTCTGAAGGTTGCAATTGTTTTGTACAAACCATGACAAGAGCACCTGCCCATTGCTGTGGTACTTATACTTCCAACCAGCTGAAACCCAAAGAGCTGATCAGCATCACAGCAGGTCTACAATATTACAGTTAAACCTCTTTATTTTCCTGGGAGGGCCTTCACTGGTAGGCACATCCTGCCACTCTTGCTGGCCCAGCACACAAAGGGTTAACCATATGGCTCTGTGCCATGGCTTCATGGGAATGGAATGTGGAGTGCTGTGTGTGCAGGGCTTCTTTCCCAGCATCCCTCACTGCCCAGGCGCATGCTAATGATCAGTATTATTGAAGCACAATTGATGGGCTAGCAACCAAACAAGAGAAACTAATTACTACTAAGGCTTTATTGTCCTTTAATTACTGAAGCTCTATGGCAATTAGTGCTGCACAAAAACCCAGCCCTACTTTAATCTCGAATAATATGTGATGCAGATGAAAAAATGTAAAAGATGAAAGATAGATAAGATAATCTGGCTTTCGATGCATTCTGCAGAAATGATGCTTGACTTGAGGAAAGCATGAGACAACAAAGGAACTGCAAAAGGCCTTGCTAATCTAAACAGAAAATCATCTCAAAATGGAATCTGGGTGTGATATTTCTGACCTTGAAAAGTTAAATAAGAAAGAAAAAAAAGAAGAAAAACAGTCAAGTGAGTTTCCAGTCTGAGATGTCTCAAAGTGATCACTTACAAAGTTGTTATTAGATAGTGTTTTTCACCTATTTAAGGTTTATTTCTTTTTGCCGAGCAGAGATAAAGTGAAACAAACTGTATAGAAGAGTTCACGAGAAGATTGAAAAAATGTAAACATCTAATACTAATATGGATTGATAAATGTATGAAGGAACAAGCTTTTGTGTGGCTCATCGACATTTTTGTTAATCAAAATTATAACACCGAGCACAAAATGTCATTGTCATTTTTCAAAGGTACATATAATTTGTTTGCGTATATCACTATTATCAAAGTACAGTTTAATTGAAGGACAAGTATTTGCTTGTTTGAATATGTTGGAAAAATCCCCCAATTCATGAAATAAAAACTTCATGAAATAAAAGCATATAAAAAACATATGCTGGCATTTTACAGAAGAGAACACTGTTCACTTTTCAGCCCCAAAATGTGTTGGATAAGATAAAATTTTAAAAAGATACAATTGCGGTGGACATCCACAAGATGAAAATGGAAAGAGGTCTACTACAGCAGTTAATACATTTTTTGGGAAAATCTGAAATATAATATTTAGGAAGATGCTGGCTAGTGACATGAGTTTATCATTTGCTTGATCAGTACATTCAGTGCATATGAAAACTTCTTTTTCACAATGGACTTGTCCTTCCTCCTGTTAAAAAGAAAATCCAACCCACAAAGCACTGTTTACAAAAAAATCCCCATCTACATGGCAATTAATGAATGAATGAATTTGATTGGGTTGACATGTGATCTCATAACAGTTTCCTGATCTTCAATATAGGCAATGCGGCCTCTTGGAATGCAGTAATGATCCCCTGGACATCGAAAAATTCTCTCACCATTCTTAAAAAAAGGTCTCAGTTTCATTATTTTTTATAGGTCTGGACCTTCTCCAAATGAAGCAATGTTGGCATCAGGTTTTGGATCAATTGGGAGTTGATTTATGTAGCAGTGGTGTCCATAATTTGCTTTGATGCTTTGGTTCCTTTATATTGTTTACTTGTAACATTATCTGCAAATGTAAAAAAGTTCTGTTTGTAAGGTTAGCCCCAGTGCTAAATCAATTGTTGCCATGTAAACAAAGGGGAGATTGCTGCATATTTGGGATGTTAAATGAAGGAGATAGCAACCAAGAGTCTGACATTTCAAGTTTATGTGTGCTCCAGTTACACATAAAAATGAGGTGTCTGAAAAAAAAAATCTTCACCCTAGAATGCATTTACCAAAGTGTTTGGTTTCAGTGCCTTTTTACATGTTGACTGTAAGTTCAAACACAGAGAAATTCATAGTTATCACAATGCCCGTGTTTGTGTATACCAAAGCTCAGAGCAAATACAGCTGGTGAGTCACATAATTTTAATCTTTGCCAGGTCAAATGTTTTCCATTTCCCAAATGTTTATTAAGTCTTTTTGCAAATAGGCAAAAACTACCTCAAGTAGTTTTTGTCCGATTCAAATATAAACGTTTTTCTGTATATTAGTGGATGTATTTTCAAATTTTACCATTTCCATTTTCATCATAATTTTGGGCAATTATGACACCTGATGCTATTACATAACATATTCTAAATGCAGAACAACAGAAATGAAAACCCTGCAAGTAAATCAGTAAGAGGTCATTGTTTCACCAACACTTTCACCATTTTGATTTTCCCATTTAACTGTTAAGTGACTGCAAATCAAATTAGTAAGCTATTTGTTTACCCAAGTCAGCTCAATAATGTCATGATTGATACCTCTTTGATGTTTGTTTTTTTCTACAGTGACATTTTTTAATTACCTGCTTCAGTAATTAGGAGGAAATTAAGATATGAGGACATTTTCAAGTATTTCAACCTGGTAGGAAGTTTTGTGTGTAAAAATGTAAGAGTTAAAATATTTTAAAGAAATGTATTTACTTCTTTTTTAAGTGGCAGTCATGGGATAAAGTATCACCGAAGTTCACATGACGTGAATTTACAGGATTTTAAGCAAAGAAACTTTCTAATTTCTCTTCTCTTGGTGCCCACTATCAGGGTACAACCTCAGCAAGCACACACACACCTGACTCAGAATAAAATGCTGTATTTGTTTGAACTTTCCTCAGTTGTATTTTAGAAATACAGAGTTGTGATCACAGCTCTTGTTTTTATTTTATAATCTAATCTAAAGTTTTTCCATTAAAAATTAGAATCTGTTTGAGATGAAAAGTAAAACAAAAATCTAATAAATATTGCTTATTGAATTATGCTTCATGAGGTTCTTTTTGCAACTGAAAGGGTTAAACACTATAAGCAAGGCAAGACACGCAAGATTATTTATATAGCACATGTCATGTACATGACAATTCAAGGTGCTTACCCTATAACATAAAAACTTGGATTCACTCTGGTGCATGTGTCGACAGATGATTACAATACTGATTGTTGACTTGCTTTGTCCTCACAAGTCATTTTTGTATCGGTCTTCCACAGTAATGCACTTTCACTCTCTCTCTGCATGATTTGACCCATGTGTGCAGACTCTATGGTTAGGATCAACTCTGAAAAGGTGCATTCAAATACTGTGTAAATACCCTTCACACAAAAAATGTTTCATGTTTAAGATAAATTACAATATTTACAGTGGAAAAGGAGGCGAGACAGGACTATCAATTTGATCTGTTTTGAGACTACAACATTTACTAAATAAGTTACATGACTTTATTTTGAGTTTATAACACTACCGCATTATGGTGCTACGTGATATATCAGCTTTTTAGTCACACATACCCCCTCTTTGTTACAGCTACAACTTTCTTACAATGATCTGTACAGCAAATAACTACAAAACTGTGAACACCTTCTTGGAATATTTAGCTAAATCAAGCTCACGGCTTAAAGATAAATATCAAAGGTTGTGCATCTAATGAGAATCCCCATTGATTTATTGAGAGTATTCTCATAAAATGTCAGTGGACGTCTCTTAATATATCCCCATACAATAGAGGGGATAAGAAACAAAACAATGATTTGATGTTCCTGCAGTGAGTTTAAATCAAATTTACAAATGACTAAAGTTTTGTGTCTTTTGGTCACCTGAGGACAACTTAGACGCAGCATTTTGTCCCCAGCTTGCAAACCTCTGACCTCTTTGCCAGGTCTCGTTGACTCAGTTTATCTCAGCAGAGGATGGGAACCAACAGTGTGTCTTCAGCATGTCAACAACCCGATTCAAGAGCACAAACAGCAGTTAAGATAATGTGTTTGGCATCATTTATTTGCTTAAGTACAAAAGATGACTTGAGATTTTACTTCTATTATAAGTGCCTTTTATCTGTGGCAATGCTTTATGAAACGAAAGCTTATGTTTTTCTCCTTTCTACATTTCTATTGGACAACATGTAGTGATATATTGCTCTCAGTGCAGCTCTCCAGACAAGGGGGTTATGACCTAGTTTCCACAGGGTCAACTCTCACACTCTGTTGCAGGACTTTAATCCTCTGAAATCCAAACCACTAAAAGATTATGTCCATGTTTTGTTTTAGTTGTTTTGCTCCATTCAAAGAAAAATGTTCACTTCCAAAAAGTAAGTCAGATAAAGTACAGCATGCCACCAAGTCTGAACTAAATGGAAACAAAATGCTGAGATATTATTTGACTGACATAATGTCCTCATTGTGTCATCTACCTTGCAAATCATCCTGAAGCATAATTAAGGAAAACCACCACAGGGCTTACATGCACTTACTCTTGATTTGGTAAAAGGGTTGTGTATACCTTCCCCCTACATGCAGACCTATATGGAGACAGAGAAGCACAGTGAGAAAGAGAGCAGACTTGTCAGTCTGACCACGTTTCATTTAGCGCTTCATTTATAGGAAATTCAAGAGACTCCTCTAATGTCTACAGCATTTCAGCTTTCATTGGTGGAGAGAATGTGTTGCATTCTGCAGGAGCTCAGTGTTTTCTTTTGATTTTCAAACTGTTAAAAAGGCCAGCATTTGCACACAGTGATTATGTCAAGTGAGTTCAAGTTTCTCTGAACATTGGTTTTATACAAACAATGCTCAGAGAAAGAGAATGTGGTTGTTATTGCTTTTGTTTGGTATGAGTGATCACAACAAGTCAGTGACATTTGCTCATGATTTCCTCTTCGTTTCGGACTCATTCTATCTCATACTCTTGACTGAGAGCTGCTTTTGTGTGCACATGTAGGAAAACAGGGTCTATTCTTATCTTTTACCCATTGAAGCACATGGTATAATTTGCCAGTGAAAATTGTTTGTCATTCAAGCGGAGGAATTGTGAGTCATTCCCATATAAAGAAATTTGAGCATCTAATCACGGTCCCTTTCAGATGAGTAATTAGGGTACTTTATGAGTAGCTCAAATAGCATATTCTTTTTTTTTTTTTTTTTAACCAAATGGGGGGAATAGAAAAGACAAGAGTAAAAGGAGCCTAATTTGAATTTAGGTATGGTTTTTGATGTGGACTAAATAAATAACGACCAAAAGATATTTTTTTATTTTCCAATAACTGCACTCTTTGAAATTAATTTAGCACAAAGTCAGCATTTCATTTCTGTAACATCATTTTTCATGTGTCGTCAAACCTCAGAGCTTTGTTGTAAACTTTTGCTGAAATGCTAGATTTAAGCAGATCTGTAGATTGGATCCAAGCAACATTTTCTGATTTGTAGAATTATTTCATTTTCACTTTCTCTTGAAGTCAGAACACGCTGTTATCTCTATCATAGTGATGAAACAATGCTTTTGCTTCTCGTGTTTTATCCACTTATTAAATGAAGCATGCTTGATCTTTATCAAGGCTGAAGGATGATGCCTTCACTGGCCTCCATCCAGCTTCTGTAGGCTGTGAAATAAGAAGAGCATAAATTCATTAGACATTGAAATGGTTTGTATGTTCTATTAATTTGAGGGTGAAATGTGACAGTTTTGTTTAATCTTAACACATTGGCAATGTACTGGTCTTTTACCCATACACTATCATGTTTACTGAAATCCAAAGAATTATTTAACTCAAATATGGCCCATTATCAGATGGAGTGAATATTTTGAAGAGATAAGCTGACAGGTGAATCTTTCACCAGGCCCGCCCACCAGACCTTTTTTTTCCTTCAATTAAACTTTGTTTAGGTTTGTTGGCACTATAGATTAAACTATTCAATACAATATGCATTAAGTAACTTTAGATAATAGTATAGATTTGTTAAAGTGTTTGCATGATAAACACTGAAGTTAAAAAATGTCGAGACCTCCACAAACAGAAATGATTTGTATAAGAAATCTCTGTGTTGACTTTTGGTGGTATTGAGGGAAACTGCAGGGTATTATTTTCCTTCAATATGAAAGACATGTCCTGTCAGAAACTTTGATTTGGAGGAATTTAAAAAAAAAAAAAGTTCTGTAGATAGGCCTATTATATTTTCATTTTACTTGAATGTAAGAAAGTGAAAGAAGACTTGCCCAATAGGCATTTTCATAAAGATTGAGATGCAAAGGTTTACTCCCGGTTCAAGGCTTTTTTCCAGATGCCTTCTCACACTGGCACTACAAACAGATAATTCCACAAGTGGATTTGTGAGATGACAAGTGTCTTTGACTGAAATATGCAGAAAACTGTGCTTCATGGTCAAATTCCTTTGCAAAAGTCCTGCCCCCTCCATAGTCCACAAAAAACAAAACCAGACCAATAAACACCCTTTTAAATCATCCCATCAAACAGTGTAGATGACTCACATTAACTGTATATTTTTCTTGCTATCTATGCTATATTTTCTCAGTGTTGATTTCTTAGTAATACTCACTTCTTTCCTGGCATTAAACACCTTGTCAATGGAAAGGAGATGGTTATGCAATTTGGCCTATTGTTGAGAAGCTGCCTGTCGGGAGGCCTGAGTGCCCAATGATGTATAAGCACACTTAGTAATGACAGTTGGACCTCTGTAAGCCTAGTAGGAGTGGAACTGTTGCACAGCAGCAGGCAGGATGGAGAAAATAGTTTCTCAGTGGATGCTTTGTGAGATTGGAGATTAGAGTTTTATCGATGCTACCTTGCAACAAAAAGAATTTTCTTTCACAGTCAGAAGCTGAAGTACATATACTGTATGGGTCTGTGTGTTGGACATGACTGCTTGCATAAATAAAATATGGTCACTGTACGTGCTGTTCAACACTCATGGAACAACAATATCCTTTTAAGAGTAATTTTACTTATGGGTTATGTGTCATCGCCAGCCTCGCCCTTTCTTTCTTCCTTTTTGACGGACAAACAAACACACACAGAATTATATTTTCAAGGGTGAGAGACTGCTACAATGCCATTAACAGTGAACACAGAGGCTAGGAGGAGGGGAAAGAAAGAGGGAGGGGGAGTGATGGGATAAAGTCCATCAGATTTGATGGCATGGTGATGTAGATAATGTTTTCTCTTTTTAGCTCAGCTCACAGAAAAGAAGGCAGAACACAACCACTTTCTCTCTCTCAGAGTCTCCATTTTGAATGAAAGGGAGCACAATGTACGGAATTTGTGTGTCTAACATGTCTCTTTGTGCACAAATACCATGCCCCTTTACCTATCAGAATGATTGCCTCACCATTATGTGATTTAATGGGAAAACACACATACTCTTAATCCAGCTACACCACTCTGGCAGAGGAGCTGGGCTTGTAGTCGACGGGTGGGAGAAAAAGAACACAATTATCCAGTTTCTCATCTGTTTGCACAAATAGGACAGAAAACCCCTCAAAAACTGCTCAACGCTACGGTAATTTGCCGCAGAGAAACATTGGAAAACAAATGTGTTCAGGAAATGTAGATGGGTTTTTAAGGTCTGAAAGCCACAGCTGCTTGGCAGGCAGGAGCTGGCTCCTTTTGTCTTTTATCTTCTTCTGTAATGTGCACAGGTGCTGCTTAATTCAATTGGAGAACGTTGCCATGGTTTTACATTAATATATTTCCATGTTACCATTACGACTGTTGTCATGGAGATGATAGGACCTATTTGAACTGAAAGCAATGATGGTTTTATGGGGGTACTGCTCTCTCTCCCTCCTCTCTCTGACTCTTTTTCTTTTTCTCCCTCCCTGTCTTTCATTTGGTTGCTCCATGTCAAGTCACATGGCATGCAGCCAGATTTAAGGCTTGACTTCACTGTTCAATTTTCCCCCCTTTTTTCATACTGCTTTTTACTGTAGCTCAGAATTGCAAGATGCATTTCAATCATACATGGCAACCAACAAATTCAGGACTAAAACACAATTGCTTAAAACTTGGTTTTCACAGTTCTGCATGCTCTGGCTGCATTGCTAATATCTAATTCACTATTGTATACAAATGTAACTGAAAAGAAAATCCACTTATTTTCCCAGCAACTTTCATTACTGCTGAACCCATGTTGATTGAATGTCTTTGGAATGCCTAGGGAAAATGGTTAAAGAAGAAAATGAGCAGGCTAATCAGGTACAAATGTTGGGTTGCACTGGAAATGGAATTTGCTCAAAATCAAAACAACCAAATACAAGCCAGACATTTTTTTAAATGTACTCTACTACGAACATCTAATCGAGACATGGTTATTCCAATTAAAGTAATTGCACACTTTCATAAAATCAATACTGCTCCCTGGTAGCATAATTGGTTCTTTCAATCAATTTGATGCATTTTCTAGAACAAAAGGCAAAGCAGGGGTATTCAATTTACTCAAGCATACCAAAGTTGATGGAATGGTTGTATTGGCTATTAAAGCATTGGTTGTTTTCTTCTTTTTCTCAAGGATTCCAGTAGAATATGTTCAGAGGTAAGTTCAAAGTCACCTTGTTATCTCTGGATTTCGTTTCGATGCCACTGTAACTCATTATATCTGCAAGTACAAGAGCAGGAACATATTAGTACCCCAGTACCTCTTGGAAATGAGATGCAAAATGTATCACAATGTGCCATAAATTTACCTTAGTCTCTACTAATGAATCTACTTACACACAAATTTGGCACACGTATATACAGTCTCACACATCTTGATTGAAGGTCCAAACAAATATAGAGAAAATCTAATAAAAGCACACATGAGAAACTGGGCTACACTGACAGCTTTGATCCATCAGCAAACCATGATGCAAAGCAAAGTCAAATGTGCCCTACTTCTCTTTGCATTAACTACTGTAAGATCAAAACAATTTTTGAATTTTTACACATGCAGTATTTTAGACTGCTCTTCCTTCAATGGTGTTTTGAAATGAAATAACTCAGAATTAGAAATGGGTTATTTCTCGTTTGTCAGTCTACCCCACACATACCCATTCACACATGCTTAAAGAGACTTAAACCCCATATTTAAGGCACCAGCTTCTTTTTCTCTTTTTTTTCACTTCATTTTTCACTTTTTTGGGAGGGTGTGGGTTTTTTAAAAACGTCTGATAGGAAAGTCCAGACTTGCAGTGCAGCACCAAGCTTTCTGCTATTCTTATACAAACACAAAGTGACAAGATGGTTACTCTCTCTGCACACTGACAGTTCATTCCGGACTAGGAAAAATGTCAAAAATGTTTAGTTACGGTTGAGTGGACTTAATTACCATCCTCTAGGCTGCCTCAGAACTCAGTGCCACTAATGGTCCCGAGCTACAGATAAAATTCCATTTGCAAGAATGTTTCAGCCATGAGATCTGATTTGCCCAATATGAAATATTTACTTAGATGTAATTAAAGCCACAACTCTTATCACCCATTTTGCTTAGAAAAAGAGGGAACTGCCCTGTTTAAGTAGATATGAAAACAACAACTGTCTGCCTTTAAGATGAATCTGAATTGTAAATTTTGCATCTGTTGCATTTGGGTATAATTGTGTTAACAGTGGAAAGTGGAAACTTATCTTTTAAAATATTTTGAAACATCTTTTATCATAAATTGTGGAAACACAGGACAGGAATTGCTGCTATCACTTCCAAATTATTGCCAAAGATTTAAGTACACTGAATATCACAATCAGTATGCTCCTCAGCAATGCTAGCACAACTGTATGCAATTATCCATGGATAATAACAAAATATACCAATCTGCCATTTCTAGGCTGAAAGAAGTTTTTTCGAATAAATATAACCTAAACCATTTGCATGTTTATGTAGATCTGCAGGAAGAGAAACCAATCATTAAAATGAGGCAAAGATAAACAAAATCTAATAAATGGTCCTGAGACTGAGACAAATAATACAGTATCGATGTGTCAGATATATGTGGACATTTAGAATTAACAGTTTACTTAAAAGTGGTATTAGAGTCATATTTCTGGAATCATTAATGTGTGAGTGAGTTAGGGTTAGCTCTATTTACATATTTGTGAGAACAAAGGAGTTATCTGAGGACCAAAACTCCCCAAAAAATTATTATTAAAATTTTTTCTATCATGCCATCTGATCCCCCTAGCCTGTCATGATCTGCAGGTTTTTGTTCTTGTTGTTCTTTTGCAGTCTTAGTTTTCTAATCTTTCGTCATTTTTGAGTTCTCTATCTTGTTTCTTGTTTTGTTTTGTAGAGTTTTTTTTCCCTTGAGTATTCTGTTTGTCTTAATTCCTATTTCCTGCTTATGGACATCATTTGTCACACCTGCTTCTCATTTTGTAATTAGTCCCTCATTATGTATGCTCCAGGTTTTCCTTTGTTCTGTGCAAGTTCATTGCGTGTTAGTTGTGTCATCTTAGTTTCGCCTTTTGTTAGCTTTGTTCCTGTTTCTGCTGTGTTTTCTGTTTAATTAAATAATCTTTAACCCGGTCCATCATCCACCTGTGTCTCTGAGTCCTGCGTTTGAGTCCTACCTCTTTGTCTTCTGCTTCCACAATCCATGACATAGCTAGCCTTTTTTATGCTTAATACCACATTTCTACCAATAGCCACCACTGTTTTCTTTTCCTGAAAAGTCCTTAAAAACACTGAATTATAGCATACACCACCTGTAAAACATGGCAGTGGCTGTATTATGGTTTGCATTTATTTTTGTGCATCTGCGCAAGGATCTTTGTTGCAATGATCAATGCTCAATTCTAAAAGAAAATGGCATATCTGTCTGTAAACTGATTCTCAAAAGAAACACCGTTCAAGTTAATGAGCTTGAGACATGTTTTACATGTTTTCTTGTTCATCTGCAAAAAATTTGAAAAAAAGAAAAAAAATTCACGTTCACCAACCTGGACAAACTGTGAGGTCATAATTCCCAAATTTTTTTGTATGGTCAAATTCTTTAGGCAGTAAACCTAGTTGGAGTGGGCACATTATCAACTGCATCCATTTTAAAAGAAGTTATCCAGCTGCAAGGAACAGGTGATTCACCACTTTCGCTCAGAGCACAGTACTTTGTTTTTTGTTTTGACGATATGTCCAAGGAGATGTGTTTTTGGTTGTGAGGGCATGTTGACCAAGTTTGCAGATTTGTTTGTGATTGTCATAGCTTTCTGATGAGAAACAGGAGTTGTGTATGTTTAAGAGTCACCATCATCTCTTACCTTGTCCCCTTTGAAAGACCACAGGAATTCAACCAATCAGAAAACCCTTTGGCCAAATTTTCTTTTCTACAACAGGCTTTCCCAGGAAAAAGATGTCCCTCATGTTGAAATAAACACAAATCATTCAGAGTAATGATGGATGCAAAGCTTATCTGGAGGTACCAAGGATCAAAAATTAAAGTAACGGAAACAACCACCCTAGGACCAGTTTAATGCTCAGCTTTAACATAGTCAAGTCAAATTCCTGACGTTAACATTATGACAATGTTACAGAAGTACCAGAAGTGAGCAGTTCATGTGAGGAAACCCACCAACATCCCAGAACTGAAACTTTAACCCACTTCTTTCTACAAAGGAGTGGGTTAATGTTTCTTCAAGCTGATGTGCAAAACAGATCTACGGCTTATGTTTAGTCCTGTCATTACCGCAAAACAGGCCAAACCAAATGCTGAAAGCAAAGGGTCATAAAGTTCCTACTCACAGATACGTATTTAACCTTTTCTCCCCTAAGTAAATTAAGGACCAAGTAAAACAATATTCCTATTATGAATCTAATCATGTTTTGGTCATTTTTGAGCAAGAATGTGGAAGATTTGAGTAGCTTTAAGACGACAATATATAGTTTGTTATTGAAGCTAAATAAAAGCAAAATTCAATATTAAAACTGTAATCACTGCTGCTCAGTCAAATATGAAGGTGCTATCTCTTCACTGACTGAAATGGTGTGACTTGATTTATTCATGGCAACAGGAAAACTCAATCAAACAACATCAAATGTTTATGTAAGCCTTAACCCTTACAAGAGCACAACAGTTTGGCCAGATCTGCGGTACACATCCAGTTGCTGGTTGTATTACTATAAGAAGTGTGCTGAAAACATTTTCATTAAAAGGCATTTTCCTTTCTGTGAATACAGGTATCCATAATCCTTTCATTTGGAACAAGACTTGTTGGCTTATACTCAATGCTTCTCTTTTACCGATAATTAAAACATTAATACACTCTCTCAAATTGAACATGCTAATATTTATCACCTATATGATCACCATTTTATTTAGCATATGTAACTACTATTGCAGGTACAGTATTTATGCATGAACTGAAGTATAAAAACGATCAAAATTTTGACCTTCTGGTGTCACTAGATGGATAAAGCAGTAATTGATAGCTTCCCGAGAGTGCTTTCAACATTTTTAGCAAATTTATACAAAAAAAATGTAGAAAAACAAATACAAAAAAATTTAAATCATGTGTACTGTAAGTGAAATTAACACTTATCCACTGTGTTGACAAAAAAACAAAACAAAGTTTCAGACAAATTTACAACCATTGAGATATTTTATCTCAACAAAATAATTGACTGTCAAACACGACATTGTGCTTTGTGGTAAAAAGTAGAGGAAGTTACTGCTCACACCCACAGCAGAGCTGAGAGTGAGCCATTGTGCCTTTCCCCATCCCTTACATCCATCATGTGAAAACGAGTTCACATGCATCACTGCTAACATAATGTTCTTAAGAGGCTGAGAGAAAGGCTCACCTAACATGCAGGATGGTACAATAAAGAAGAACCCACTGACGTTAATGAAAATGTATACCATTTAAAACTAGCAGAAGCAATAGCTGAGAGGAAGATGGAGCATTATTTATTGATAGTAAATGACTAAGTGACTGGCTGTTGATGGTATGGGCTATTTTCATACCATCTCCACAGACTTCATGTTCTTTGTTGCCATTTTCCCCAAGAAAAGAGCATATAAAGCTGTTTACTGGTGTTCTACCCTCATATCCAGGGTTTTGGTAATGGTAATGTAGAGAAATCTTACTGAGGTTTTTATATTAATAATTCACAGAAACATTTAGCCTATTTTAAGAACTCTATGAGAATCAAAAAAACAATAATAACTTCAAACAGATTTTGAAGAGGCTGAAATTGAGAAAGGAGGAATTAATTGATGGATTGCATATTCTACTCCTAGATTAAGGAATATGACAAAACACTAGGTAAATAGTGCATCTTTTCAAACTGAAGTACAGAATAATGATTTTTATCAAAACAATAATTGCTGCAAAGGTTTAAAACAATATTCTTCCCTAGTCCTGGTTTATAGTCCATCTTTACTTCAGTGAGTCTAATATAACCTTCTGACATGCACTACCTTTACCCCCCTCCAACCCTCCCTCCTAGCTCTTCCTCTCTCCTCATCCCCCTTAGTTTGTAACCTGAATACAGTAGCGCAGTGGACCAATCGATCACAGGGAGTCCTTTTTTTTTTCATCCCGGCAATTTTCCACTGAGGAAAAAGGGAATAATGTGAGCTAACAGTGTGGAAAATCAATGCTCCACTGGCATAGAATAACTTGGAGTCTGGCTGGTTGAGAACTGGGCTCCATGAGGCCAGTTTGAGTGATAAAGCCACCCCACATCCCGTCTCTCATCCTGCATAATATGCAGGTGCACCTGCAGAGCTACACTCACTCTCAACAGTAGGTTAACAGTTTTATTCCTCAAATCCTGTGGATTTAAAGGTGTACACTCATGCTATGAGGCTTTGAGTACATAATGGCTGTGAAAAAGTGACTGTGTCTGCATGTGAATGCTTCAGTGCTGTATATGTACAAGTTGGTATTGTATGCATGCAGAGCAAGTTTTGACATTTATAGCCAAGTCATCATAACCTTTTTAACATTAGTCAGAACAAGAGAGCAAAAAGTGATCTATTCATTTGTGTCCACTGCATGTAAAGATAACTGATATGTATCAATATAGTTGCACAGCACTCTGTGAAACTGTCATAAAAAGCAGGGTTTAGGCTACTTGTTTTAACGGGCTAAAAAGTAGATCACATCCTGTATCTGACAGATACAGGATGTGATGATGAAATTACACATGAGCATCCTCAGGGAGACCTGAGATTATGTGCTGTCAGAGACTGTGCTCTTTCCACTAATAAAACGTTGTGCTCATTTGCACAAATAAGATTTAAAAAATAAATAATGATAATTGAGTCTTTACATTTTATCAAAACAGATCTGCATGGTAAATTGTGAAGGAATACATGGACCAAATTCCTGCTCTTAGACATAAAAAAGACTCCAAGACTTTCAATATAATGTGTTTGTATGAAATGCTAACACAGACTTTGGTGCCTTAACCTAACCACACATTGAGCAACAGTGAAAGGAAATAGCAAGTAAAAACAAATGCAGAGAGTATTGGTCAGATGGATGAAGGCTCAGGTCTCTTGAATGTCACAGGGCTTTTATCTACATGTGGACTTCTCTCCACTTTACAGTCTTGCTTTTTTTTCTAAAGAAAGGAACAATGAAAAAAAAACATACCAAAAAAACCATGCTATTCTCCATGCACTCCATGTATATGCAAAGTTTGAGCACATACTTTATTGTTTCAGTGTATGAAACAAGTTTCATAATCAACAAGAAACAGTTTGACACCCTGTCATCTTTCATAACAGTACTGTCGCAGGTACACCGCAAAGTGTGCTTGTCTGCAAATGTGTGTGTGTGTGTGTGTGTGTGTGTCCTCTGAGCAGTATGTAATCCTTCCTTCTGCACCACCCACACTGACCCAGACTGTCTGAAACCTGCTGATGTTTCTTTTAGTAAAGTTATTTGTTGCAGATGTGCTCAGAGGGAGAGAGAAAAGAATGAACCATGACTTAGATCGATAGACAGACAGATAGCTAGCTAGCTAGCTAGCTAGAGTTTATTTGCAGGTTGTTGGAAAACTTGTTGTATTCTACAGCACAGCATAATCAAGAAAGCTGAGTTTCTTCATTAAGAAATGCATGTTGTAACATAGCACAGATCCGCTTGGGAGACACCAGTCACTTCGTCTTGCCAATTACACTTTGCATGATTCCTCCCCCAAATTAGGATGCGCCAAGATGGAAAATGATTCTTGGCATGTCGTGGGCCCTAATTATCCATTGAACAAATGGAAATATCATTGATGTTGTGTTCTTAATCCATCCGTTGACAGAGAAACAAAGCACGCTGACAGATTTTTGGCTTGTGATTTGTGCTGTGGAAGTAACAAGCCAGAGAGCTTAAACACATACCTTGTCATTAAAAGTTTATTTGTCGCTGGCACAGGTCTCTAACTTTACCTTTTTTTTCTGAAAGGATAACATGATTGGTTACTGATGAACATCAAGAAAAAGACATCACAAACACTAAGCTTCTTATTGCTTGACAGTGACTAACACAGTGCAAAAATAAATAGCCTTGTATTGCAGGAAGTTCTCAATTGTGCTCTTGTATTTGAAGAGCAGAGCTTGAATCATAAGAACATACTCAGTGTGAATACGGAGAAAAATACAACCTCTCAAACACAGATTGGAAGAAGAAAATATCACCCATCGAAATTTCAAGCATCACTTCTATGGCGAGACACAAGCAGAACTCAGCAGCTACCTCCAAACACTTCACAAATACACAGCACAATGAGACAAATATTATTTTAAAAGAAACTTTAGATATGTTGTGCATCACCAAATTTGACTTTATAGGAATAGCAGTGAAATAACATTACCATAAGCTTGGTGCAATGCATGCATAATAGATTGTTGTTTTCACTCTGCATATGGTAGGAGCTGGATTCGCTTCAAAGTGCACCAAATTTGCATGATTCGATGTGAGGGATTCTGGGATTAGAGAACACCACTTCCTCCCCCCACCCCTCTTTCACTCAGCTAGAGAAAGGTATCACATTCCCACAGATGGTAGGGAACATTGTGAGAATGCTGCCGTTACATTCAAAAAGTATGCACAGGAAACTAAGAAAATAAACGCAACAAGATTTCCTTTTATTTCCTCTAATTTAACAGTTTTATTCAGATTCTCGCTTTTTAAATGTCACACATTATTAATACATTTGGACAAAAACTAGTAATTATTTTGCTCAGCTTTAAAAGAATGTTTTGAAAAGGTTTGTGAAATCTGTGGTCAAAGCTTTCACATTTTATTTGAGCCGTAGAGTTTTGACACCAAAGATACTGTGATTGAAAGGGAAACTGACAGCTCTTACATGTGCCAGGAGAGGCCAGCGTCAACAGACAACACACTCCTGTACGGTTGCTCGACGCTGACATTCTTCACCCTTGTCTACAAACACTTAAAAATGACAGAAAGCAGAAAGAGAGGAAACAGGCTGTTTGACTGTTGCCCTAGAGGCTGCTACTGAACAATGTCTGGCAAACAAGAACAAAGTGATTCGCAAAGTATTAACAGCACTCAGAGCTGTGGTATTTATGAAAGAACAAATGGCACAAGAGAAATGCTTTTCTACAATGTGTGTGAATTATTTTCTCTTCTTTAACCGCCTGCTTTCTTTTCACTTTGTATATTCCTAAATAACTTGAAGTAAAGGCATATGTTAAAGGCGATCGGGGTTTTCATAATAATATGCTATTTACTTTTATGTAAAACATTGCAATCAATGACAGACTACCCCTTTTCTCTCTGGATAACCTGATAATAATTTACATCAGAATGTATGTTCATCTGTTAGATGAACACCCACGCATGCAGTCATGCATATAGAACAGATGAAATGGCCACATATTCTTCCAATTTCTTCTTGTTTTGAGAAACAATGTCAGAGAAGGCACTCAAAGATAAGGTTTTGTTTACGCCTATCCCCTGCAGTTGTTACTGTCTATTTCTAACCATATGTGACATTTTGTCCCAGGCTGATATGACATAGATTTGCACTCAGATAAGATGGAACAAAAGTAGCATTCCCAACTATTTTATCTTAAAGCACATAAAATTTCATAAGGACAAATCCTGAGAAGTTCTCATAATAACACACACACTTCATTTTCAACAACTACACAACTTCCTGACACTTCCTGACACTAAATAACTGTTTTGATGTCTACCAATCAGGTTTCTGGCCACATCACAGCACCTAGACTGCTCTAGTTAAGGTGCTGTAGTTAAGGTGCTAGTTAAGGTCTTTAATGATATCCGCTTGAACACAGATAGCGGAAACATTTCAGTCCTGGTACTACTGGATCTCAG
>JBBBVU010000014.1:17437332-17447722 GCA_037177055.1 Atherinosoma microstoma | reverse complement strand
GTTAGTTTACAAAGCACTGAATGGTTTAGGGCCAAAATACATTCAGGAATTTCTGGTTTGTTATGAACCAACCAGATTCCTCAGGTCATCAGGGTCAAATCTACTTTCAGTTCCAAGGGTCAGAACTAAACACGAAGAGGCGGCGTTCAGTTTTTATGCTCCTCACATGTGGAACAAACCCCAAGAAACCTGCAGGTCTGCTGAAACTCTCAGCATTTTTAAATCAGGGTTAAAATATTTTCTATTTTCAGCCATTTATGATAAGAAGTGATATTTTCTCTGAGGGTTTCTTTCTTTCTTTCTTCATTTTGTTGTTTATTTTGTGATTATACTTTTGTTTTTAGTTATTCCTAATGCTTTCTGCACCCCGTAATGTTTCTAATGTTTGTTTGTAAAGCACCTTGAATTGTCATGGTAAATGGTAAATGGACTGTACTTGTATAGCGCTTTTCTAGTCAAGTGACTACTCAAAGCGCTTTGACACTACATATCTCATTCACCCATTCACACAACACCTATATTGTAACATACTTGGTGCTTGGTGTAACCATTCATACCCCTGATAGGCACATCGGGTGGCAGTGTAGGGTTCAGTGTCTTGCCCAATGACACTTCGACATGTAGTCAGGGGAATCGAACAGCCTGTTTAGTAGATGACTGCTCTATCCACCTGAGCTACAGCCGCCCATGTACATGAAATGTACTATACAAATAAACTTGCCTTGCCTTATGTTTTTTGAACATGATCACATAATTCAGAGGTGGTGAGAAAAAAAAACATAAAAAATGCTTTTATGTTAATTCTTTAAAGTCAAAATTGGTATTCATTTAGTTGTTGTTGTTAACTTGTGTAGCAACATTGTTCAGTGTAGCCAGCTTTTTATTTGGCTGCTGATCAAAGTGGCCATATTCCTTTCAGTCTCTCCAGTTAAATTACCTCCAAGAATAAATATGTGGAACAAGCTACAAACATCATTTTTAATGCAACTGATTTGACCACACATAACAGAGCCAGGCTACCACCATTACAGAATACACCACATACTGTTAGCTATAGTAGATGTATGGGTTGTTGACTCAGGGTAACAAGCAGCGTTAGTTCTTATAGTTACTTGTTACACTACAAAAATGACCACAATTAAGAAATAATGTGTCATATAAAAGCTTTACCTTCTGAGAAAATAAACATTTTTCAGTATCTTTTTGATTGAAAATAAAGTACGCTACCCTACCTTTAAAATGTAACACCAACATAATATTAGCGGCAAAAAACTGGATCCACAGCGTTCCCTAAACTGAAAACTTTGTTGTAGAGCTTACATCATCTTCCCCACTTTGTTTTTTTACGTTGAAGTGTTTCATTGTTGTTGTGTTGTTCTTTTCTTACTGATAAATTAGAAATAATACAAATATTTCCACAACATATAGGCAGCCCTCTCTCCCAAGTTGTTAGAATGGCAACTTGTACATATGCAGTGCCATTACCAGGATTGAATATTTTCCACCATTGTGAAGGTATGGTGCTGTTGCATTTGGGATTTTATTTTGAAATTGGAACATGTGATATTTGAACCAACATCTGTGCTCCTCATATGCGGAACAAACTCCCAGAAAACTGCAGGCCTGCTGAAACTCTCAGCAGTTTTATATCAGAGTTAACAACTCTACTATTTGCCACCTTTTATGAAAAAGACAGATAATTACCTTTCATTTCTTGTATTTTATCCTATCTTATTTGAGGTTTTCTTTTAAATTTCCTTTCTTTTATTTCTTTTAAAAGTTTTTTATAATGTACTTTTAAATGTCTCTTTTTCACCCTGCTGTAAAGCTTCTAATGTTTTATGTAAAGCACCTTGATTGTCTTGTACATGAAACATGCTATACAAATAAACTTGTCTTGCCTTGCCTTGATTACTTTAACTGCAAATCTAACGTGTTACATTGTTTTTAAAAAGTGTTATTTTACCCCCAACTATGTTCCAAATGAATAAGACTTCGTGTAAACATACAAGCTGTCAGTGATGTTTCACTTTGAAGCACTTCCTCATTTATGCCACATTCTATAACAGATATGTACATCCATCTGATTTTTCAGTGCCATTCACTAATCATCAGAGAATGCTACAGGAAAGGAAGAGCTTATTTTCCAACTTTACTAATAATTTTTTTTTCTTTTCTGGTGTTTAATAAGCAGTGATTTCATCAGCACACAGGTCTACTTCAGGCTTTATTTTTTTGCTAATCATTTGAAGTAAGTTTACTTTACCGTCTTCACAGTTGCAGTTCAAAGTGTAACAATGCCCATATTGGTTGATTAACAATAAACACCAAAATTACTCATCAGACATGATCATCTAAACCCATTCGTATCATGACTGAAAATAAATCTAAGAGCACCAGGCATAGGTCTGTTTGAGCTTTTATTGTTGCCAATGAGCCACTAAAGATTGGAAATATTAATCCAAAATTTTAATCGTCAGTGATATTTAATGGATTTATGTGTTTGTATCTTTTTCTCTTTTTTTGGTGGGGGGTAGTGGTGGGGATATTTTAAAAATTCAACAGCTATGTGTCTGTCCCAGTTTTGTTGGATAATTTAGAGAGTCGATTCAGCAGGGACTATTTCTTTAGAAGAAAGCAGTTCAGATCAAAAGTGCACCGTGCACCATGTTTTGCTTCAATCTTAGATTTCTATCAGGGTTTCTATCAAAAGCTGATCATGAATATATCTCCAAAGCTAAATGCAACTTAAGGTAAGTGAAATGCAATGGAACATGGCTGACCTAACACATTTAAAACCCAATTTTTATTTGTCTCATGATTGCGCCTTATTTACTACTGGGGACTTTCCGTTACTTCAGTGATTTTTCTTGTTTTGATCAAACACATTCTTCACAGCAGTAATCATCTGTACTCATACTTTGGATTTAAAATTTGTGAGTTCAGCAAACCAAAGAGCTTAACAAATCCACAACTGACATATTTTCCATCAGTTCGAGGGATAATCTGTTTTTAATTTTTTTTCCTTTTTTTTTTTATAAAATAGAGATGAATCAGAGAATCTTACAGAAAAAGAGACAAGCTATTAATGTGTGGTGGGGGATCAAGTCTTGTGATGCCCCTGACCTCATGTCCAGGTCTGCACATCAGCTGAGAATCAGGTGCTTGCTAAATGCAGGAGGACAAAGACTTCCTGCTGGGTTGAGGCACTCATAACAGCAAGGAAAGGTCTTCTTTTCCTTGTCAGTATCGTACTCACGCTCACTAGCTCACTGTTGTGTCCTTGTTCTTCACTAGAGTTGTCCTCTTTTCTGCAAATGATCTAATCTACTGTACAGCAGGCAGCCTCAAGATTCAATGTGGGAAGAAAGTATTTTGAGTAGGAAAAAATCAGAGGACTTCAGCTTTTTTTTTTTTTTGCCTTTTTAATGTTAGATGTGAGAGATGTGCTGATCATTTCCACTGTTCAAGTTTTTATGAATAATTGTCAATGCTAATAATCTAAGTAAGTAATTTGGTTCTGGCAAAAGTGAACAAGTGTCTTTCCTCTTTTTTTTCGCAGATGACTGTGGCATGCACACAAAACAAAAATGCTGTGTTAAATGTCATAAACCAACACCAACAAGTGACAATTTTTTTTCCTACTTAATTCAATCTGATGATTTTAATCAAAAGTATTCTGTTGTCTGTTTTTCTTTTCGGAGTCCACATAGTATGTAGCTGAATCCTCACTGATTAGCTTCCCCCATAAATTATTTTAACTAATCATATGCAAGCAATTAAAGTGAAAGCCTGATCACATGGTGGTTCAGTGTCAGTCAAATATGACGGCATGTAACTGAAAATGCCCCCTTTCTCTTGTTCTTCTCTGTCCCTGTAATATGAATCTTTTTATAAACAGATCAGGTTTCCTGGCTGTAACGAGGGAGTAGATGATACTTAATCAACTAATTGACAAAACAAAGACCTTTTCAAATGCGTGTGTTCAGTTGCTTCTGGTCCTTCTCATGTTTAAGGCTAAATTATTTACAAGCCAAAGCTTTAATGGTTTTACATTCAAATAAGCTACAGATCAACATTTCAGCTACTGGTGAACATGCCAGACTGTAAAGGTTAAAGGTTTAACTAAACCCTGTTGCAGCATGGCCAGTGTGAATCCCGCTCCCCCTGTATAGATTTGATATCAAATAAGCTCTCATCTTTTAAAAAAGCTTTTTTGCATCATAAAAAAACTTGAAGTCTCAGTTATATTGATCAGGTATGGCATTAAGCCCTATTACTTGCCAGACTTTCTGGATCAAAGGTAATTATTTATAATTCACCTTTGCAAAATCCTCTATATGACAAAAGCAACAGAGAACAGAGAAGACAATTTAATGGATTAACATTTTCCCTGTACCTTATGGCACAATGACACAATTACCTTAAAGCTCATTGTCAAGGCGGGGAAAAAAGGACTGGGTGACAGAAAAATAAGGAGGATGATATTCTCCTTGTATTTAACTTTGACAAACTTTCAGGCTCAAGGCATTTACCATTGCCTGTTCCTTTCTGTCATGTTGAGTTAAGTGGGAGGGGCACTGTACTTCCTGTAGATCTACAGGTCATTGTTGGCTTAAAAATGAACTAAGTGACAATAATTGAGTTAAGAGGGGAAGAAAATGATGTCACGAAGGCATGAAGTGGAAAAAGTCAACTGATTATTTTTCCAAAACAATACATGCCACAGCGCATCAATTTTATTTGGGGGTTGTAGTGGGTGGGGAGTCATACAGGAGCTGTAGCTGTAGCTTTCACTGCACCGCCACACAGGGTGACTATGTGCACCATAGATGAACTGCTCCACAGTCTGACAACAACCCACTTTGTCTGGCAAAGAATGAAAAGTCAAGAGGAGGTGGTGGAAATATCAGAAAGATTTATTCATACAAAGTTAGAAATATGACAATCTACATGTGCACCTGTGAGTAATAAAAACATGTTAACAAAATATTTAAGTGCTCAAGTTATTATCAGCCCCTTTTTTTTCAAGCAAAAGTACTATTTATGTTCACTAACCCCTTTGTGAATATTGTCATCTAGCACTGTATACAAAAGAATGAATATGACCTTAAATATTTTTGGATTTTTACACCAGTCCAACAAGAAGTTAACTTTGACCCATCAGGTTTGTTGAGTCAAGGGGCTGACAGTCAGGTGTGACTGAGAGCTCTGTTTTGACTTAAGAACATGGACCCATCAAAGTCTGATCTTCACCACACATTTGTATATGTGTGTGGCACAAACACAGGAGATTATATGTGATCTCCGAAAAGTAGGTTAGAAAAGCTCATCAGGATGTAAAACAGTCACAGCCTTATCAAGATGGACTGCGCACGGTTCATATCCAGGGCCTTTGTTGCCCTTCAATGAGTGATTGACCAACAAAGATCCCTCAGAGAGACAATTTTTCCGTTTTCTCTAAGAAGCTAGAATGACTTCTGTGCAATACAGGCCTCTTTTGCAGTTAATATCTACTATTTGGAAATAGCATGGAAATAAGTACAGTTGAGTCGAGCTACCGTTCAAGTTGGCCATGTGACTGGACCGTCAATCTTTGTCCCAGTATACATGCATGGGAGGGGAATCAAATTAATGACTGAAATATGTGAGGTGCATCTACTGTTTGAAAAGATAACCACAATATTCTGTTGCTTCTAACACTCTCTTTGCCAGCCGTATTTGCAAAGATTTTTCAAAGCCTGTCAAAGCAACCTCATAAAGACAATTAAATATTTCACAAGGGACTAAATCATATCCCCAAGAATGGACAATTAAATTCTAACAAATATTTACTATAAACTGGCCTTCACTTTAGTAAACATCAGATGTCCAAGTGTCAGTGATTGCAGCATGTAAAGGTTTTTTATGTTGTTCTACATCAACTCTACCATGCTGTTGATCATAATGCAGCATTCATACTGCATCATCTCACCAAGCATCTGCCTGGTGATAATATTTGTCTGCCATAAAACCACCAGGTGTGAAGACTGATGTTAAACAGCCAATATTGATAAAGAAACACTGATAAATCTGAACATTTCAATAATTTTCTGACAGTTGAAGATGAGACAGGATTAAAAAAAAAGAATGTATCTTGCATTTTTGTGTAATTACACTCTGCAACTGTGATACAGCAACAACACTTAATCTGATGCTACTGATTGTAACCAGATATTTCACTTCAGCTACGACACGATGTATGTTTTTAGTAATTTGGAGCTACACTGTGATCAAAAATTATTTTATATGACTGCAGTCTCAGACAACATTTGTGTTGGAAATAAACCGAAACACAATTTATTTCTTATGGTTCCTCACATGCCACACAGATTGTGTCACAGTATCAACTCAAAGAATGATGTGAAATAGGCTTGAAGGACATGTTGATGTGTTTAGATTCAAGTGAAAAAGGTTCTGTCTGTTCTAATCTTTTATCTGACTGACAACTTCACTGAAGAGATACTAATTGCGTGCAGAATGAAAGTGGCCGCAATTATTCCCTTATAATGGCACAGATGCATCCATTTCAAAGAGAGGTTGCAGCTTCAGATTGGGTTTCCTTGATCAAGCCTGAGTTGAGGGCCTTTTCTTCCTTCATTTGAGAGTTTTATGGATGTGTGATAACATTATGAAACAATAATAATTAGATGAATTTATACTCAATTTCTTTGTCATGATTTGATTTAGTCTATTCACTGTCTATTTAACTAAAAAACCTTTATTGTCAGGGATTTGAAAAATTTTGAATGCTCAAAGATTTCAATTAGTCATAGCTGAGGATATCATTTACATTCTCTTGCCCTCTCTAGCTTATCATCTAATGAAACTTTTGTGTGCACTACAACAAAGAAAGCGATTGTCCCAGTTTTACAGTCGTGAACAGTCACAGCTACACTGCAGTGGTAACTTCTGTAAAAAGTTGACCTGATGGCTGTTGGTGTGTGGTAAAGCTGGTGCTCTCAGGTAAAATATTACTCATAATCCCGAATTACTCAAGTGGTTAGCTGAAGTCACACTGAGGTTCCTGATAAACCATGATGGTTACACTGAGAGAGGACGGGTACACACTTGAGACACTCTGAGCTTCTCCTTTGTGCTCTACTTTGTAACTCAGTTCTGGGGAGAGTTGCTCTGAGACTGACTTATCTGTGTTAGATATGTACTTTAACTGCAAAGAATACTCTCAGAGAAACTAGCTTAAAGGGATACAGTAGCTTTAGATATCATGGCAAACAATGTGGTGCAAATGCAGCTGAAGTGCCTGCAGCCAACACGGTGACTAATGCATTTAGCTGTGATTAAACACTATATTTGATGTGAAAACTGAACTTTCTTCAAGAAAGGAAAAGAAAATCATCAAAGATGGTTTTATAATAGTTTCACTACTTTTAGTTACTCCAGAAATTATTCTTATACTCTTTATATTTCATCTAGTGACTTCATGTCAAGGTTTTAATTATGTTTAAGGACAGGGCAGTCTATTGTGGGTAAAGGAGGTTACACTAAGTTACTGTTGTAAGTCAAGCTTTTTCCATTGTTTGACAAAGCCCATTGTCACAAAGGTCCAAATGGGTGCAAACTAAAATAACATAAATGTGTTATAAAATTTAGCTTTTTGATATGTATGTATTTTGCTCACCAGATTACACACTTAACCGTTCTGTATCATAAATGGTCATTATATTTCCAGTGACGTCAATCAAATAGGAGATATGTGTGTGGAAACCCGGTCAGTGTCATGTTCCCAGATGCATGAGGAGAAAGGAAATCAGATCTTCGTGTTGACACTGCGCTCATTTATTGATGTTTGCTGGTAACGTGCACTGGACAAACGCAAACAATGTTACCTCCATCCTTTAAGGGTGCTTGTTCCCTCTGTATTTTCAGGTCAGTGGCTTTCATCAGATGTAATGGCAGGGGGTGGTTTTAAATTATGAATGAAGAACCACTCTGTGGACCAAGAGGATGATGCAGATTATTCATCCCTGCTTCCTTCGATGCCACTTCTCAGCGGAGGGATTTCACACCAGAGGGATGAATAGTGTGTTACCCAGTGGTGTAAAGTAAGTAGATTACAGGCTGCAGTCACTGACTGGTATCACCTTCTGGATTATAGTCCGGATCAGAGGGCTTCCAAAATTTTTACTGTCAAAGACTTCCAAATCGATAAACATACAGCCTTTAGCTTGTGCAAGATAAGATTTTATCTATCCTCGCTTCTGCTGAGATCCTGCAGTCTGCACTTACAATATATTCCCTGTGTAAATGTTTTTATTTGTCTTGATATTCATGGTGCCTTGGTTATACGTCTTTGTACTCCTTTTCAGACATGTGAGGAAAATAAAATGTAAAGGTGTACATATTGTAAATGCCAGAACATGTCTGAAATAAACTATCTTTAAAATACAGTTAATATAAGATTCGCCTGGGAGTTTGAATGGATTCTTGTTTTGGATAAAGATGATGATGATGATGATGATGCTACTGAAATGCAGGTAGGCGAGCTAAGTTCAGATGACCCTGAACTTCAACATCAGCCCCTTCAGCTATACTTCCTTTTACTGTCATGACAACAAAGAGGCTATTAAACAGAAGAATAAATGTTTTGAATTTATGCTGAAAACGTGACTGTTTCTGGCAGTTTGTGCTCCAGGCTGAACATCAGCAACATGGCAGGGAAGAATGATTGCTGCTGATTGTGCAGTCTGCTGGATACTGATGACTTTATGGGAACAGATCAAGTTATGGATGATTCATTTAAACACTGAATCAATGGATGCTTGTTGGCTTATTCAGGGCCTTTCTGACCTTACTGACCTTAGGTAGAGTAATGTGATATTGTAATGAAAAAATTTAAAATAAAAACTCACTGCCATTAAAATGGTTGATTTCTTTAGAATTAATTAAATATCCTCTCAATATTGCCACTTTTTTCTTTTGAAGAATTGTGCTTTAAGTGTGCCTTGGGTGATCTGTTCTTCTTTTACACTTATTTTTTCTGTGACTTTATTTACCAGTATTGCAGCTCATGGAGCCGCTGTAAATCAACAAGTAAGCCTGTAAGTCCATTTTTTACACAATAACTTTTGCAAAAATAGCCTGCATCTGTCCAAATTCCTGAACTCATTATTACAAAATGTATCTGTGAGCAACCAACTGCGCAGGACCTGGATAAGAACATTGATGTGGGAGATCTTCAGTTCTGAAATGATCCCATACTGTTTCCTGTCTGCTGTCTGATGGACGAGTGTAAGGAGAGAGAGGGCAGAAGAAGGCAGGAGGGACCCGGAGAGCAGAAATGAGGCTGGGCTCTGAATTAGGAGGGGGGGTGTAAAGAGGAAGGGGTGTAGGCTTAGATGGGGGTGGGTGAAAAGGGTGGAATGAAAAAAGGAGAAGAGGTAGGTTGGGGAGTGGAAAGAAAGGGTGCTGAGAGGGGTCTAACTGGCATAAAAGTAAATTCAAATACATTATTCATGGATCTCTGTGTCAAAATATCATTTACGTGTGCTGTGTTGACTCATGGCTCGTAAAATGAGAAGGACATGAAAAGAAAGAAAGGAGAGAAGAAATAAACAACTCAGGAGGATTCTCTATTCTTGGCCTGAAAATAAAAAAGGAACCTTGGTGCACTCTCCCTTGACTTATTAGGCATCAATTATTTATTGTAGCCTCTGTTTACAATACTTTATCTGTGTAATAAGCAGCTGTCTTGTCTGAGAAAGTCGTGATAAAGTTTGCAAATTAAAAAAATTACTGAAGGATACTCCAGTGGATTTCACAATGCTGGTGCAGAGCTATCCTGCAGGGAAAAAAAAAGTTGTCTTGTTGTCAACCTTAAAACTTATAACAATGACACATGTCGGTATGTGAGGATGACAATTTTCAAATCAGGCCTAATTACATTGTCTTGACTGATTGAGTCTTCAGTCACCTGGTTCAAATCTGGGCCAATAAACCAGCTGTTACTGAGATTTTTTTTCATTCTAATCTTTTGGATTTCCTTTATAATGAGTACCTCTGCAACTGTACAATCATCAAGCCTCCTCTCTCTCTGTATAGACCTGCATACAAATACAATGACACCACAGCAGCCCCCACAGGTGCACAGAAAAACTACAGCTTCAGTCATGTTTGATTATAGTAACAGTGGTGTTAAAACTGCAAGCTGATTGTAAGAAAAATCCAAAGAGTCATGAGATGATTAACAGGATAGAGGAGCAGGCAAAACCTTTTATGCTGTGTAAAGATGTATCAATCATTGTCAGTAGCTAAGTTAATGATCTGAATATGTATATATGTGTATATATATATATATATATATATATATATATATATATATATACACATA
>JBBBVU010000014.1:17422174-17437232 GCA_037177055.1 Atherinosoma microstoma | reverse complement strand
TGTGTGTGTGTGTGTGTGTGTGTGTGTGTGTGTGTGTGTGTGTCTGCATATACATACATATATGTATATATGTGTGTATATATATATATATATATATATATATATATATATATATACACATATTCAGATCATTAACTTAGCTATATATACATATATAATTATCATTATTATCATTTGCTTCTCTATAAGGTCTTTTTTTTTACATGTATGTCTGTGTGTGCATACAAACTACACAAAATGTGTGTAGAGGGTGGAGGCACGTATGACCTGCTCCAGTTTTATTTTGATTTATAAGGCTGGTAGAGTATCATCACAGAATCGCTTCATCTTCTCTCCTTTATTACACCACATTTGTTTTCATTTTACTCCCAAGGCCTGGCTGAATACATTACAGATTTCCCATGGGGCTGCGGGGCCAGCTTCTCCACCACAGGAGACAATGGGATGATGGGAAGAGATTTCTGAGCATGGTTCATGATTAGAAGCATTAGTAATATTTTGACTTCGAAATATCACAGGATATCATTATTTTAGTGATTAGACTAAGGAGATATATCGGTCAAGTAAATTATTTGTAATAACAAACATAATTACTTTTTTAGCCAGTTATGATAAATAAGAATAAATAAAATGTCAGTTGTTGGAGGACAACCTTGTCTGACATCCCCAACATAAAACATTTTAAGAGCAGGAAGCTTTTTTTCCCCTCTTCTTCAGCAATGATGCTTTTATCTGCTGCTGGTGATTTAGATGAGATGACCAGATCTGCATCTCTTCATGACACCCAGCAACCAATTGAGATTTTTTTTTTTCCTTTTCATGCCTGAGGGTAAAATGAGATGGAAAATCTGATTCAACCTTTGAGAGAAAACTAAAAGTAGAACACCAGAATAGAAATAATACAGCAACTGAGCTTAGCATATACCATATGGAGGTCAGTTGTAGGTTAATGGATAGTGTAATACGTGTGCCTTCCTGTAGTAGATGGACATTGAGGTCAAGGGTTAGTTTTAAGACTTTTACCTATAGAGTCAGTCTGGAGAAAAATAGAAAAAAATATTACCTCTTGAGTCTTGACCTGTATTACCTCATTAAAAAATTACCTCCTTTATCATGTTTTTGATGTGACTTTGGTCTAAACAATTGTTTCCTACTTAGTGCAATCCAAACCATAATTTGCTTCCAAGCCACACCAAAATGGAGCTGTGTTTTAAAACACATATTTTACACAAATGTATTTTCCCTAATATCAGCTATTGATTTGCTGAACTGAAATTGATAGTAAAGCTAGAAGTGCTAAAAAACTTCAGTCAGCAGCAGCACTTGCTTCCACGTCTTCATTTATACCTAACATCAGTCTCCATGGTTTCATTATGTGCAGATGCCAATTTGCTCATATTTGCATCCATATTTTATATAGAAATGTACAGACAGTCACATTATGAGTGCTCAAAATTTGTCACAACTCCATTTACACTTACAGTCTCACTAAGCCATCTTTTCCTACCTCATTCCCATGTTAAACATTCAAAGCCAGCAGTGAAGCTGATAGCATCTACATCATTTCAAGGACATACAATAACATCCAGCAGCTTGTATCACAAATACATAGAGGAAAGGTTTCCAGCAACACTTCTTCCATGATTGAATTCCCAAGGACAAGTGGGGAAAAGAAAACATTATGGAAACAAGAAAGAAGAGGATGAAGCAGAGCCAGAGTATTTCTATGGTTTGGTGACAATGCAATGTAAAACCCACATGAGTACTTTTTCACATACAATTTAGAAAATAATATACTTGCAAATACATACAACACACATCCATGAAAGTGTCACATATGTCAAATACTGTATGAGAACCCACCAGCTGCTGAGTTATTAGGATTTAGCTGGACATGTAAATTGCATGGTCTCTGTGCTCCTAGGGGTAAAAATACTCCTCACTGCAGCCTGTATAATGACCCCCTGGATTCCCCCGTTTGAAGATTTAGGGGATACCTGTCAATCAAGTCAAAGCAAGATGGAATATATTTACATAGTTACACTACATTGCAACATCTGACATTTGAAGACGTATTACACAACAAAGATTAGATTTTGATCAAGAAGATATATAATGTAAAATGTATAATTTTTATATAAGCGTCAATACATTTACGCCAGTTTTTAAGTCATGTCAACTACTAAGATGTGATTGTTTTCTCAGCTGTAATGAACTTCTTCGATGGGAGTAAAAGTAGAAATACTGCAGATTCAGAATGCTGAGATCTTCAAATAAAGACACCCACCTAGAGTTTTTAAAAGGTACTGCACATTATGCAGAGGGTCTTATTTTAATACAAATGTATTCAGAGATTGGGATTAAAGTGCAAGGTAACAACTGCCTTATAATACAACGTACAATATTCTTCACATTGTCTAGTAATTTAATACTGTGTCACGTGTCAACGCTGAATGTAACATTATCAGCTCAGTTGTTACCAAGCTACAAACATAACACTCCCCATGCACTCATGGTGATCCCTAGGGATTTCTGTCCTGATTAAAACTTTTGCTTCATTTTAACAAAATATTCATTTTGTCCTTGTGATATTAAAACTTCTACCAAAATAGCAAATCTTAAATGATTCCATCAATGTGTCTGCATGTGGAAAACAAGTGGAAAAGAGCATTGTACAATTCACTGAGCACTTTACATTTTGGTGAAACTTGACGACTTGTAATAACATCAGCATGTGGGCATTGAGCAATTTCACAAATGCACTGTATTAAATTATAGTTTGTGTTGGACTTTAGCACATATACTTTCTTTCTTTCTTTCTTTTTTATATGTTCTCTTATCACTGTATGTTCTTACTATGTTGTGTTGCATCATGCTGTTTTATGTGGCTGGCATTGGTCTGTAGAGGGACAGAAGAAGGGAATTAGCTCAGTGAATAGGTAATTTTAAAAAACAGATTACTAGTCTCCATCCTACTACAAAGCTGAATGATTTATTGTAATTGTGGGCATGATTTGAAATAAAATCAACTGATGCTGATTACTGTGCAGAACTGCTTTTTACTGAAGAGATCAATGCATATTGTATGTTTTATCTTTAAAAATAGAACAGATATGTTGGGTTTTCTATGTGTACCTATAGCAACACATGGCACTCTGTGTTGGCACCACTTTATCAGGATCAGGAGACTGAATCAGATAGAAGAACGGTCCATTCTCGCAGCAGAGAGAGCTCAGCCAGACTTGGCTGAAATCTAATAGCTGTGTGTGGCCTTATGTAGAACCAAAATGTAATTATGCAGACTATCTCATTAATTTGTCCTTGTCTGCTATGAAAGTGTATCGATGCAATAAGGTTTTCTGTGCTCATGAGGACAGAAGTTAGATTTCATCTATGGAAAGAAAAGAATGATAGAGCAGGAATAAGCCGGTTTGTTTAGGACGGAGTAGTGCTGAACCAGCAAGGCTTGGAAGGGAAAATACTGAAAACGCATTTGAGTACTGACAGCAGCTCACTTTATTAAAGTCAGCATGTTTTTAATCTCATCTCCTAAAATCATATTATTTGACATTTACATAGGGACAGCGTGAAACTTTGACTGGGAAAGGGAATAAGTAAAGTGGAAGAAGACATGCAGCTTTCTGTAAAGCCAGGTTCCAGACGGACTGCTGAAATGTTTACTTTCCATGATTAACATGCTAATAAAATGCAACCTGGTTCCAACTGATATTCAAAATCAGAGGCAGTAAAAAACATTTCTGTTGTCGGGGTTGTTGTCAAGCTGCAGAATGAAATTGGGACAAATCAGACACCTCTCTGAAGGTTTTGTATTTTATGATCAGGCTACATAGCTAAACCAAAACAAACTAAAAACATTTTAAAACTGTTTAATCAAAAACTAAAAACGAAATCCATGACCATTGCAGAGACATTGTATCCAGTTGCACTGGTTTTACTGGATACAAATGGAAACTGAGCACAAATGTTTGGTGGAAAATCACTTTAAAATACCCTGGCTTTCTCCTCTTGCTCTGCAGGAAAATTGATACCTCAGTCAGGGGGAAGAAAGAGATGCAGCAGAGTTACTTAGGGGAACAGAATTAGGACAAAACAAAAACTTGAGAACAAGTAAGGAGAAAAGAAAAATGAATGAGGACCAAACAATGACAATGACACAAAAGGAGTACAAGACATCTGTAAGGATAAAAACAATAACAGCAATTATTAATAGTCTATCAAAATGTTGACAATGTTATCATGTTCACTGCTACTAATGTAGAAAATCTGTTAAATTCAGCCTGAGTCATGATGTTAAAATGCAGTCCCTACAGGTTCAAAATGAAGATATAGAGCATTAATAAACCTTTGTGATTTTATTCTGAATTTTTTTTTATGAAAGTGAAACCAAAACTCTTTATTGTAAACAGCGAGCATGGTAAGCAGAGTTGTGGCATGGTTATACGTTTTCCCAAAAAGTGGCTTCATAACATAACACTTTAAACGCTCTCCTTGACAAGGATGATCCAGATGCTGAAGTCACTATATGATTTGATTTTACTTGTTATTCATGATGGAAAATAAACCAAATATTTCTGGATGTATTTTACACTTGGCTTGTTTACGATATACAACATACGTAATAGAGGAAAATAGTTTTTGAAATAGCAGAACTACCCAGAGATTGTTTTTCTAAAGTCCAACTTACAGTAAGTGCCAGACATGACAGGATACACCACCTGTCCACCAAATACAGTATCTGCTGATATGCAACTCATGATCATGCCAGTAGATGGCAATGAAGGGCAATACTCAGATAAACTAAATTCATGGTCAATTTTGGATGAATTGATAGTGACACTCAAACCACTGAAGGAGAAATAAGGAAACAGAAATGGGAGCGTATTTATTTATCAAATGATTTGCTTAATTGTTTCACTTGACAGAGGAAGCTACAGTATACAGCTAATGTGCAAAGAGCAATCCAGTGAAAGTATTAGTGTTCATAATGAATGCTAATTTTGGATTTGGTGAACCTTTCTTGATAAGAAATAGAAGGAGGGTATAAGACTTCAAGGATATTGCAGTAAAACACACACATGAGTCTTCTGAAGACCTTACCCAGGTTTTTTGGTTTGTTTGTTTGTTTTGTTTTTTCATAAAACATTCAATTTTCTCAAACGGACACATCAAAAGGTCTGAACCATGTCGGGATGTTGCTCTCTGAATAAAAGTTGAATCATCATGTAGCATGTTCCATAAATTTGCTCCTTTCACAGAAAAAGTGAATAAAAAGATGTTTGACAGAAAAGAACTTGAAGCAACTTTGCTGGATAAGATGTGCCGCTATTTTTCTTGACCTGTTTACAAACTGATAGAGGAGAAAATCCATTTACGAATTAAAATAAAAGCTTTGAAAATAAATAAAGTTTCCAAGTATTAACCTTTTGACATCTAATGGTTACAAATTTGCTACAAACCGCATGTGGCCTTTTTTTAATCATTATTTCTTTTTATGTAATTATTAATTTATTTAATGATTTATTGGCACTTTTTGTCCAGGATTTCAATGCCTAGTTTTTGGGCTGTTCCACAGATCTAACTGAACTTACTGGCCTGAGATGACAAATGTGTAAGAATATCACTGAATGTGCTAAAAAAAAATGTTTTAGTTTTTTTTTTTTTAGAAGTTTTATTCTTTAAGAACCTGATTCCTTTGCCTTTTCAAAAATTGCAAATTTTCCTAATTTAAAGCTGCAAAGGTTGTTTTCAAGTTTTTGTAACATGTTTTCTTTACTAATCAAGGTATCATTAGCCACGGGAGTTATTTATTCTTTGATTCACATTATATCATTAACTTGTTCAATAACTAGTTGGTTTATAGTATTTCAGGGTGTAGACGTTCCACTGAAGTACGTGTGACACGGGCATTACAGATAGTTTTAATCTTAATTAGGGAAGGAGAAGCAAAACCGGAGTCAAATAAAAGTGCAGAAACAGGATTTAATAATTAAAAAAAACAGCAACAACTCCTAACTACCTCATAACATTTTCATTATCTTCTTCATGTTGGGGAACGTCCTGCTATCACATCCTGTCTGAGTGGAATGCTACTCAACTGGCACAGGGACCCATCAGCCAAACTGTGTACTGGGATATTTGTGTTTCGAATATTTGTCCGACAGGAGTACAAGAGCACATTCTTGTCTTCTAAATTGAACATGGAGACACGCTGGTCTACAATAGGTGCATTGGTTCTATCATTTGTTGTCCTTGTACAGTCTTTTCACAAACACTTTGGTAAGTTTGTTTTTTCTTTATTGCATTTCCTGAATTATATGTCTTTTTTTTTCTTTTTTTTGATTCCTTCTCAAAGTTTGTTATGGTTGTTTGTCTGTTTCAATTAAAGTAACCTCTAAGTATCAAGGCTTCTTTATTAATCCTTACCCAGGGATTAATACTTTCTGCTACATTGCCTCTTTTTCTCAGGGACCCATTCAAAACCAGGCCAATGCTCATTCCACCTTAACAGCATTCCATCAAGTGTGGGGTGTGAGTGTGATGAAGACTGTTATGATGACCACAAGTGCTGTGAATATTTCTGTGGGCCTGTCTGTGTGCCCCCTGTTTTCAGTAAGAGCCCAAATCTTTACATGTAGTTGTTAATATTTTTGTTAAGCCTGGACGGTATATCATAGAGCCACAAAGTTGCACTTATCTAACTTTTTATTTCCAATCTGTCTGTAATCTTCCCTCTCAGTAAAGGCAGAGTGTCCATATAGCAGGATTTGGACCAAAGGGATCTGTGTTCATTTGTGCGCTGATGATCACCACTGCCCACATGGTAAAAAATGCTGCTTCAATGGGTGTGGATACGAGTGCATGGCACCAAGAATAGGTAAGATATAAATAAAGTGTTGGAAAAATCCCCAAATAACCTCATGTATTATACTATTTTTCGACTGAGAGCTTTTGTCTTTGGTGTGTGTCAGTGAAGCCAGGTTTCTGTGGTCTGCCAAATCTTCACTGTGAAAAGCCCTGTGCTGATGATAGTCACTGTGATGGACATGAAAAGTGCTGCTTACAGTTATGTGGTTTTGCCTGCAAAGAGCCGTACTAGCTGGATCAGTAACTGAGGTATGCTGTGTATTTGTGTAGTCAGCTCATACATTGCCATAGGATTTGACTAAACCTTTTTTGTCTAAAGTTACTAAAAGTAATTTCAGAGAACACCTCTCAACCAGAGAGAGATTTAGTGGTAGGTCACCGTTAAAGTCTTTAACAAATGGACAGTATGTTTGGTTTTATCAATGAAAACTGGAGATATTATCAACTATTTCAGGCCTATATAGTCAATTTGACCCTTGTCATAATGAGAAAATGACTCTTGCTTTCACAACTTAAATACTTTAACTTAAGAATTAGTAGCATTGTTGACCAAATAACCATGTGAGTACATTAGTAGAAGTTGTGTTAAAACTGTTTATTTTGATGATGGAGAACATTTTGTGTTTCCTTTTACTTCAATGAATATACATACTCCATTTTGTGTATGCTATTAATACATCACCTTGTTGGTTATAGGTGAATATAACAGACTTTCTTTCTGACCTTTTAGGTGAGAGCCTGAGTGAAAAAACCGATGGAAAGTTTATTATTGAATGCAAACAGAGCCCTCTGAAGATGTGACCAAGAAATTGTGGTGTTTTGGAAATCTATAATTGTTACATTATAACTTTATAAGTTCAAAATAATGCTAATGATAGTAATAATTAACAAAGTGTAACAAAATTCAATTCAATTCAATTCAATGTAGTGATTCTTTTTTATTTTTAATAAAGTGAATGTTCTGTACCTGAAGACTGTGATGTAATTACTCAATAGAACTGGTTTGGCTGTGCAAAATGATTATTTATCAAATGGGTCTGATCTTTATGTAAACCTTAAATATAACTTTTGGAACATGTTTTTATTGCCTGGAGCAAAGGTAAAAAAGTAAAGTACGTGGTTGTATGTGTAAAACTTGTGTTGTTGTTTTTTTTTTGCTGTAATATTTATTGGTGAACAACTGATAAGTATGTGGCACCATGGGGCTAATTAGTTAGTTCAAAGGAAGACTTCAAGTGCAAACAAGACATGCTTTCTTATTCATCTTTTTTCATTTGTTTTTAGAAACATTTTGTGAAAACCTTTAAACTGAAATTGACTCAAAGGTAAAGGTCTAGGTGTCAGGAGAATAAAAAAAGTAATAATAAAAGTAACACAACAACAATAACACCAACAACAAAATCTTGTTCCCGCCAGGTCTTAAAATGAACTCAACAAAAATCACTTCAGATGAACAACAACATGTGATATATTACATTGTGTAAATAAACAAAAAACAAAAAAAGCCAAAATTCCAAAAGAGAATATTAAGCTAAACTTTTATTGGTTCCATAGAAATTGAATAGGCAAAGTAGCAGCCTTGCGTAGCTAGTTTAATATTTGATTAACAATCGCCAGCAAGTGTGAACACCTTTATAAAAGTAGATGTCTTACCAGTTTGCTTTTCTGGAACATTCAGGTGTGTTTTAATGCAGCGCTCAAGGATATGTTGAGCCCTGACAAAAGTACTCTTGTCACTTTTCAGTGTTGTTTGTGCATTCATTCTATCCTCATATCTTAAAACTTATCCAGAGCACATGTCAGGTGATTTATGGGGAAATTTACTTTATAAAGAAATATTTCTGTGTGTAAGTTTATGGTTGGTTGTTCATCGCAGGTTTTAGAGTTATGGCATTGGTTTCACAGTGTCATTTTGACAAAGTCACTGTGACTTTGTGTATCATTTTATCTTATCTCTCCTGGTAGGGAGATGCCAAACAACAGGTCAAAAATTCAGAACTAGACCAAAGGTGATGATTTCTTCAGGAATTGAAGTGCATCATGGTGCAGTTTAAGATCAAATCAATCTCTGAATTACAGTCATTTTTACTAATTTCCTCACAGTAACAAGTTTTAATACTGATGTAATGTCTATTTTATTTATGTATGGTCACAGTAAGATCAACCGCTGATGCTCCAAACACTATGAAACCAGGTGAACTCAGGGGTCTGACCCTATGCAAAGAGGATGTGGGTGAAACATTTTGCTCGGTTATTAAAGAATATTATTTTCTGTAGTTTGGTGTTTGACTGTGGCTGTGTGATATTCTCCTGTAAAAGCAAATAAATATGTGCCGATATTTAGACTGTGGACTTCAGCCCCATACAAGGACAGAGAAAAGCCTTCCAGCAGTCTTGATGACAGATTAGAAGAAAGGGAAAAAGACAGAAAACAGACCAATCTAATCTTTTTGTCCTGCTGCAAGTTTTCTCTGGAAATCAGCACACCCGCCTGGTAATTATGTTCTCAACGATGCTGAGCCATGCAAGAACCAATTCAAGTGGGCTTTTGTGATAAGCTGAGGTATAAGTAATCCTTTTCCTGTCTGCTGGTGATTGTCACCTACATTATCTTCAAAGCCTTTCCAAAGGCACTAAAGTTAGGACCATAGGTTGTATCCATAACTTCAGCCTTCAGAGAATTACAGTACTTACAGGTTTGACCATGGGTCCTGTTGCCTAGTCCTGCTGTGCCAACCCATCCTATCATCACAGTCCCAACATCTAAATCATACACAACTAGCCATAACATTATGACCACCCACCAAATATCAGGTAGGTCCTCATCATGCTGCTAAAAGAGCTGTAAAGAGATGTGATCTCTATCTAAAATCTGCAAATAACTTTGTAACATGAAGGGAGCACATTTACTGCTGAATAACTGTTAATTTTCTGATAAGCAGAGGCAGTCTATTTCACTGGGTGTACTACTATACTATGATGATACCTTCTAAATTGTAGCTTGCTGCACCTGTGAAGAGCAGCGCAGATTCTAAACATTGTGCTGATTTCTATGAAAGAGATGGTTAAAATTAAATATTAACCCTGGTAACCGTGTCTGTGTGTTAAATTAAATTAAATTAAATTAAATTAAATTAAATTAAATTAAATTAAATTAAATTAAATTAAATTTTAATTTTAATTTTAATTTTAATTTTAATTTTAATTTTAATTTTAATTTAAATTAAATAAGCAGAAGCTGTAAAGCTGCTGTAACTGAACGTGATTTCCTTCTTTGACTGCTTCTTGTTTAGCCTATTTGGCCCATCTCTACACTGATTAGGTGTGTTTTGGTTTTCACATGATTGCACCAGAGTTGCATTGGTCAACATATAGCTCCATGCTCTGGGAGTTAGTCATCCTCAAATATCTGACACTCTTATATAAGTATTTCAGGCCATACAGTGGATGCAGGGCCATGACACTAGCTGTATTTGAACCTGTCTGATGTGAGACCATTTAGGGCCCATGACCGAAGAAAATGGTCAGGACAGTAATCTTTCATCTGTGATGGCCCAGAATCATGCAACGTATACCTCTGAGGAAACAAGAGGTCCTGGATTTAGATGTCAACCAGATTACGTCATCAACACCATTTAGCACACTTTAACAAAAGGACATAGTTATACCTCAAAAATGCTTGTAATAACTTTCCAGTCTCATGTCACCATGTGCAAAGACAACTTGCAGTTTTTTCAGAAACCAAACAAAGCTTTGTCAGAGTAGTTGTTGGGGAAAAATGGGTCTGCTGCCACATCATCCCAGAGATCTGAAGGGACGTAATTAAACAGGCACAAGGACCATGAATCCTCTGTGATGCCCAGGCTAAGGTTTATATACTTGTCCCAACAGGAGAAGAGGAGCACATTCAGCCTGCATTAAATGAAGATGGAGACACGTATGTCTACAATTGGTGCACTGATTTTGGTATCAGGCATACTTTTACAGTTTCATGCAGTTTCCTCTTCAAAAGAAGGTTTGACCATTTTGTCTCAAATGTGTTTACCATTTCCTTAAGATGGATGTTTGTTTCATTTAACAAATAAGTTGGTTTATAGGTGTTTTAATTCATGTTAATCCAGTTGATATTTTTGTCTTTGTTTCATCAAAAACCAGGCCGATGCCCAAATTCCTTTTATGGCACCCTAATACCAAGCTGTGTGGAAGATGGAGACTGTCCTGGAAACAAGAAATGTTGTTTGTTTTACAGCACCTTTACCTGCGTTTATCCTTTAATTGGTGAGAGTAATAATGAAATAGTTCTTAAATCTTCCCATGGAATAAAAAACAACATCTTTACCTTGAGAGTCATATTTTTTAGACTTTTTGTTTGAAAAAGTCTTTGCAATTGTTGACTTCTCTTTCATTCTTAGATGTGTGTCCTGAACCCCAAGGGGCAGGAGCTTGTGCTGAGTTTTGCTCTAGCGACAGTGACTGCTCTGGTGGTTGGAAGTGCTGTTCCAATGGGTGTGGGCATGCGTGCACTAAACCAAAAACTGGTAAGATATAAACAAGGTGCAAAATCTCAAAATCATCCTTTTCTGCTGTTACAATATTTAATAATTGTATATTTTGGTCTCTAGTGAGCGGAGCTCCACAGTGATGATTGTTCAAGAGAACAAGAGGGCTGTGAGACAACCTGTGGTCACGCCTGCAAAAAACTCTTTTGGGACAAGAGCTTGTATAAATACCATTTTTCCTAGAAGGCACTTATTTCCTAAATGCAAATTTATGAAATAAATTGTTCTTGAAAATATGTGTTGATAATCTTTTTCCTTATTAAAGCCAATCTAGCACACTTTCTTCTGAAGCAATCTCTTTATTTAGTGAATATTTTTCCTATAGTGTCAAACATTGTGCTGGAGTAACAAGATTCATATAAAAGCAGATGTGTATATCTATTGTATTTGGACCTTGTGAATGTGAGACATTTTGTTGTTTCTCATCTTTTGTTCTGCTTTTGTCCCAGCTCAGTATGTCTGGGTTGTCTCAACTTAACATTGCTTTTCAGGTCATGCCAAGATCTCATTTCTGATTTTGCCATTTAAGAATAGAATAGAAAGAATATGGTTTTTAATATCTTTATTCTTGAATTTTTTTTTACAATTTGGGCAACAGTTTGTTGCATCATCCAACTTCTTTGAAGGCATAACTGCTAAGTGTTTGCCAATGTGCCTAACATAGTGTACATATTACAGAAGAGTTTCTTTTAGAAAAAAAAAAATCTACTTCAAACATACAAATCTGTTGTGTCATTCCATTTGGCTCCATTCTATTGGTTTTTTTTTGTTTGTTTTATTTTTTACAGCCAGCACTTGAATATGAGATGATTTCGAGAATCCTGCAGGTATTTTTATGTTTCACCTGCAGGATTGTTTAACCTCTTTTACACTCATTGCTCTTATTGTAATTTTCACTCAGTTGGTGTAATTGTAGGCTGATGAACACTCAGATTTTACATGCCCCCCTTTTTTCATGCATCTTTGTAAGAGGACTTCCCCTAAAGTCTTACACAAGTTGCACTATAGGCTTGATTGACAACAGAATTTTCTTGAGAAAAGATAGTTTTTATTAGTAGGAAACGGCATCTCTGCAACCAATATCTACAAATTTCTTCTTAACTGAATCTCCTGACTTCAAATTGTTTTATGAGTTTCAGTGTCTTCTATTAAGACGAAAAATACTGTTTGTCATTTTATTCTTACAACAGTGATCATTGTGAAGATCACATCATACCTTATGAGTAATCACAATTCTGATAACTTGGAAGGGTTCATTTTAAAAACTTACTCAATTCACAACTGTATGTTGTCTGGCCATTTATACCCACTTTCTTGGTTAAAAACAAAACATAAAAAAAGTCTGCCGCTGGCCCAACATTAACATGACTAATGTGGTGTGGTGTGCAGCATTAACCTTTGTTTTTGTTTCATACTGCTGGGAAAACTTCAGTGAAAACAACTTGACCAATCAAAAACAAAGAAGTGCATGTCTGTTCCCTATAAATGGGGTCAAGTCTGTTTACACAAAAATCAGGATTTAAGTGAGAATTCAATATTCCATTTCAGACGATTTTACTGCTCATAATCAGAATATAAATGTATGAATTTCTCAAAACGCAATAATATCAAAATGCAGTCAGATTAAGTGTACTTTCTTAAACATTCACATGCAAATATCAAATTGTTTATTTTCATTTTCATAATGAAAAAATAATTTTAGACATGAGGATGATGTGCCAAAACTCCAGTTTGCTAAAAGACATATTGACACCATTAAACTGATTCATAATTCAACAAGCCACAGACAAAAACGTATGGAGTCTTTATATAATTGCATGTAACATGTAAGCATCCTTTCAAAAGTAAGAACAAAATGTATGTTTGTATGAGGAGAGCTTCATTTCTATAAAACAAGTAGTTCATAACAAGCTATGCATTTACTTACATATGGTCAGTCTAAAAAAAAAAAATGTTTTGGTCTCTTTCCAGTATTTTTGTGGGTGTTCATTCAATTCTCATTCAATAATACAACAGACCTCATGCCAGATGAAAAAGAAAATAATTCCAGAGTTTTTGGTTTTTGGAAATGCAATGTTTAGCTATTGAGAACTTAGTGTCAGGGTTATAGTTGAAGTTTAGAAAAAAAAAGTCATTCTGACAAAGTCACAGTGACTTGATAACATTTTATCTTATCTCACCAAAAGGGAAATGGCAAATAGAGTAGATCAAAAACACTGAGCAAGACCAAGTTTTCTACAAGTGCTGACACCTCAAGTTCATATCAGTCTGAGAATAACAGAATAATTTACTATCTTCATCCAATGACAGTATGCCTCTATGACAGTATAACAATGATTAAATAAAGCCACGGTTTCCAACATCCACGCAGAAACAAATCATAAACACAAACTAACCATCTCAACATCTAACTTTGGCTCCTTCTACTTGTCAAAGAAAAACCAAACTCTCCCTTCCACTCAAGATGACAAACATCTGCCATTTTTTAAAGCCTGCAGGAAATTATCCTGAATATATTAATGCCAAATAAAAAAAATGTTACTTAAAAAAAAATAACAAAAAAGCCGTCCAAAAAGCGAAACCTTCACACAGTTTTTAAAACATTCACACCAGTGTTTGACTCAGTTCTTCCCTGAATATTATTTGTTTTCCAGTCATTTCACCAAAAAGGAAAACTTATTTTCTGAAAGAAGTCAGTGGGTCCTGTTATGGAGCCTCAGAGTGGAGGCACACCCCTCATCTTTCGGATAATATTTGCAATCCGTTTGGCTAATCCTGGGTTGGGTTCTTCAATTTGGAAGCTCCGGGTCAGTAGGTTGTAAAGGGAGCCGTAGCCAACAGCCACAACAGTACAGGTCAGACAGATGACATTATAAGGCATGCTGAAGTCTGGAGTGGGCAGGTTGACTAGCAGAGGCTCTGTGTAGACACGGACAAAGTAGCTGGTCTCTTCTTTGCAGGGAAAACTGGTGGAGATGGAAATTTTAATGATTATTTGACTTTTCAGAGAATCAAAACATAAGTATCAATAAGCAAAACTATTTCAACAAGAGAAACAAAGAAACTGTCTACTTACAAGCTGCTGAAAAGTGGTTGTTCCTGAGTGATGTTTGTATCCATGGCAACAGTGCTTGGTACAAGAGAACTGATAACAGAGGACCTTAATGTAAAAAAAAAAAAAAAAAAATTATTTTAGTTGTTTTGAATGTTAGCAAATCAACACAAAATTTCAAACGATGATGTTCAAACACATTTCCAGACACAGTTATCGTGCTTACCCCACATAAAAGCCATGATTGGGATCTGGAGTGTACTCAGTCCATTTGAGCAGAGCTCTCTCAAACTGCACCGTAACCTCAGTTACAGAATGTGGAGGAAGCTGGACCAACATCTCCAGCAGGTGGGGCCGTATGCGGTCCTTTGATGGCTGGTAGTGGATGTAGCCTGGCAGAGGAAGAGAAACACAGACATACCATAGAAATGGTTACACCAGATCTTGCTTTACTACTATACACGTACGTACGTGTGTATATATATATATATATATATATATATATATATATATATATATATATATATATACACCTCTCCCCCGCTCTCTCCCCATTTCATGC
>JBBBVU010000014.1:17396594-17409632 GCA_037177055.1 Atherinosoma microstoma | reverse complement strand
AAACGTTTTTAACCCTGATCTAAAACTGCTGTGAGTCTCAGCAGACCTGCAGGTTTCTGGGAGTTTGTTCCACATGACAGGATCATAAAAACTGAACGTTGCCTCTCTGAACTGAAAGTAGACTTGACCCTGATGACCTGAGGGATCTGGTTGGCTCATAACGAACCAGAAGTTCTTGAATGAATTTAGCCCTAAACCATTCAGTGCTTTGTAAACTAACAGCAGGATTTTGAAGTCGATTCTTTGAAAAACAGGGAGCCAGTGTAAAGATCTGAGATTAGATAAGTGTCTGTGGGGAAAGCAGAGGGAAACATCCAACTGCAAAGCATTGTGGCTGAAGTAAGATTTCAAAGAAGGAACCTCAAAGTCTGGAACTGTGTTTCTTTTAGTGGTTTTGCAACTGAAGGATGGCCCTGAATATCCAAACATTGCACCCACAATAACACGCAAAGCTGTTTTGCAAACTAATACCTTTTAAAAAAAAAATCTTGTATCATTCTACTTTTTTTTTTTTGTGGAAAATTTAGTTTGGCAAGTTTTCCTGTGCCGTGTAAGTTCAGTTTTTTTTAAACTTTTCATTTGTGTGTTTTGTCTTCGTGCCAATATGTTTTAAAGCCTTTTATAACAAGCAGAACAGACTTCAGTTATGACTATGGAAAGTGACACATTTCTTTACTTGGTAAGCACATTATGCAAGTTAGTGATACAGATGGGTAGCAATTTGTTTTTGGGGGAAGGGGGTCAAAATATTCAATAAAGGGCACGAGAAGTTAATTCTTGTAGGAGAGTGGTTTTATTAAAATGCTGTGAATCATATTGTGGCCATAGAAAATAGAATTTAAGTGTCTTTGAAGCAGTTTTTTCATTTAAAAAAAAACTTTTACAAGTTTTACAGTTCTGGATGGGTTTTGAAAAAAAAAAGATCTATAGATTTTTTAAATGTAGTTTCATCTATTGATTTATTTGTTTGGGATGGAGTAATCAGTGCTTGAATGAAATGTTAGAAAATGTATCGCTTTTATTACAGATTCATTACTTTAGAAAGGTATTGATTAAAGAAACCTGTCATATTTGCTCATTTTAAAAGCTTAAAATTTATATTTGCTTTGTTGATTATTTAATCAAGTAATTAACAGCTCTGTCAGCAACAACTCTACATGATATTAATCATATCAGCATCACACCTTAATGAGTTTTGAAGTTTGCTCATCATGGTGTCTTGTGTGCATAAACAGTAATGATGATGGGATCTAATTAGTATCCATATGATATGATACAGAATTCATATAAACAGTGCTAAGTCTCCAACTCTATTTTTCTACCCTAAATCAAATTAGGAAATACACAAAAACCAAAAAAACCTTGAAAAAGTCTTTACATTAAAAAGTGTAAAGGCTCTTTTCCTTTTAACTTGACCGAATGCTGCTGGAACTGCACTGCCACAATGATGATCTACAAGTGCTGAGTAGTAAATGAGGATAAGCTGTGTCGGGATACTGTGTCAAGCTCTGCTCTCTGTGGATGTCTTCGCCGTCTCTCTGTTGCCTGTGAAAAATGTAGCACAAAAATGACAACAATGACTAAAGTCCCACATCACACCGGCTCCCTGTGGATGCGGGAGCAGATTAGGTATTTGACGAGCCATGTGTTGCTGTGACTGTTGTTTCCATGCCTACACCTGTGTTCCTGTGTGCTTTTTGGCATATGCAGCCATGTATGTGTTCATTGTCAGAAGATCTGGTGGGTTTGTGCAAACTGTGTAATGAAAAACAACCACAAGAAAAAAAAAATTAAATGACCAGAATGTGTTAGACTGAGTTGAGACACTCAGACAGTTGAACTGTCAGCCCTTGGAAAACAAAGACCTGAGTAGACCGGAACACCTGGTAGAGAATCCTGTGTAAAGGCAACGTGAAATGGAGCTATTTAGCCTCTAAAGGCTGAGGTTAAATGGAGTGTTGGAAGTTGCACGCTGTATGATGTGAAGGGTAAAGTCCTCTGGGCATTAGTCTGTGGAACAGGAGGCACATTTTGCAGAGAGGTAGAAGAAAAGGAAAAAGAACTGAGTAAAGCAGAGAGGAGATGGAGAGAAGAGGAAGTGGCTCTTTTTTTTTTTTGAAAGAAGGCCAAGATGTGATTATAATTGCAAACTGGCTGCAGTGAGATGATGGATAGTCTATAGGAGACCAGTAACAGAGAGGCAGTGGAGTGTGGGTCAGAAGTGCAAAACTCCGAATCTTAGCCAAGAATCCCACTGTATATCCACCAAAGTAACAGGGATGAACTGAGAGGCCTGAATCTATCTTTATAATTGACCTTGATCTGCCTGATACTTTTCTTCAATCAGTTTCCTGTTTTCTCACCATTATAAATTAGATTTTATATTTTCCCATAGTTGATTTTATGAGACAACAAACATGAAACTGAACTTGTGACTTGGATCTTGGTTGAGGAGGTCCAGTCCTTATCGTGGGCAGAGAGCATTTACTAATTTCAGTTAGATTTAATTGCTGATTGCTCTGGAAGTGCTTGCCCTGTCAAAATTGAATTTAAGACTCATCTATTAAGCATTACATCATTAAAAAGTTTCGGTAGAAAATAAAACCAGATTGAAAGACAACAAGAAAACATACATTTTTGGTTTTTCGTGTTCAGTTTTCTGGATTGCAGCAGCTAATATTCATTTTCATGACTGATCAATATCAGTTATTGAGATTGTGGGTTAATTCCCTCCAAGAGCAAATGGTGACATCTTTAAGTTTGGGTTGTGTATGATGAGCCTAACAGAAACCAGTTCTAGTTTAAAGTATAAAGCTGCAACTGTAAAAGTTCTGTCATCTTAAGAATAATTGTGACTTTTATTTCTCTTTGCAAATTGAATCTTTGAAAAGTTCACTCCATCAATTTTATTCATAGGTTCATGTATAACAAGGAGCACCAATCAGCTCATAGCATGTGCTGAAAAATGTCTACTGACTGTGGATGGAGTTCTTTAAAGTCCCAATGCTGATAATTTCATAATAATGTCAATAAGGTTGTATTAAACTGGCAGACTGCAGAATTAGAACAAGTCAGGCTTTCAAACTGGGGACATGGTGACTCAATAAACAAACATGATTAACTTTGCATAATGGGAAATCTGTGGTTTGGCGCTTTAATCATAACAGTGACTAAACCAGAGAATAGCTTGTCCTCTCCCCATAGATTTTAACATCTTTTTTACTTAAATTTGTCCCTCCCGCTTCCATAAGCTTGATGGAGTTGGAAAAAACCCAGCAAGGGTGTCCCTTTTAACAAAGGTCTTTGAAACACACATGAGAGTTCTTTTTATGTACCTTGTTGTTCTGAAATCCCTGAATTTGTAACATTCACACAAGTCTTTCCCTCTATCGCTATGTTCTGGTCTCACACATAGACCCACAGAAATTTGATGTATTGTATCCATTTCACTTGTTCATTCCTCTCTCATGACAAATCTGCCAGACTAAGTCTGAGATAGATGGCAGGGACTGAGGGAAGTCCAGGACCACATCAATGATAAACAGTCTTGGGTTGGGCCAAAAAACACAGAGGATAAGCAGAAAGGATGCACAGAATACAAGTAAAAAGATAAAGCAGAGGCAGGTTATGCTTATATACCCAAGTTAGGTGTGATGAAATGGTAAGGTGACAGACTGAACCACTATGGAGACAAGAGAAAGTGGTAGAAGCCTTTTGTATTATGCTTAATAGCCACTTACAGTGCAGTGGTATTGAACATTTCTGCCAACGCTTCTCAGGAGATGGTAAATGAAATACATAATGTAGCTAGATCAGATAACTGCACTAGAAGGAATACTGTCGTAAAATAAGAATGAAGTGAAGCTTTTCATTGTGTTGTTAGACTGACTGAGTGTGAGTTATAAATAGTAGAGGGAGTAAAGATTAGAGCAGCGCTGGCTGTATTTCAATTTATTTTATATTACACTGACTCATGAGTTACTCGATATTATAACTTTTTATAACTTTTCAATCATCATTTATTATATTATTTCAATTATTATATGTAAAATCATTCAAATCAGTCAATCTAAGCCAGTATGAAAACTATATGCTTATTCTTTTTGACAATTCTCAGTAGAAAAGCCTTTGCACAAATACAAGCAGCTTCACACATATAAAACATAAAATCTGAATTAATAATGTATCAAAATTACCTTAAAAAAAACAAGTAAAAGAAACAAGTTCATGACTCCATACGTGATCCCATTTAAGAATAAATGGTTTTATGTTTTTATTGTCCTAAAGAGTAACAAAAATTTGGTTTATAGATGCTTATGAAACATAGACAGCCACAGCGTTGATACTTTCAAAGGTGATGCACAGTACCCTGTGAAAAGCCCTACACAGAAAGAGTTTCTGGGCCAATAAGAGAGTTTCATTCCTAATTCTCCTCTCACTAAACAGGGATTTATATACTGAGGACTTAGAGTATAATGTCGCCAAGGGCAAAACCAGCAAACAAATTCAAACATGGCTCAAGTCTGGTTCCTTTCAAAAGGCCACCATGTCAATGCATTTTAGGACATATCATTACACATTGATAGATAAATCAGAATGATTACTGACTATATTCTTCTTCATGTATTTTTCAATATATCGTGCCTTTTATGAATTGAAATTAATCCATTTCATGGTCAGTATGTTAAACCTTAAGGCCATTATGACAGCCCACCATGTTTCTATCAATCAGTTAATGTCTGTAAGAGTAAAAACAAAGCCCAAACTAGACTATTTGATATGATTGATGCTATCTCATTGACTAATGGTCCTGAAATTTCAATTCAGTTACATAAAGTGAAAATCAGCAGATCAGTCATTTACAAGTCCTGACCCATAGATTATCATAATTGTTGTCATCAGTAACTGATGATTCCTCTCATAAGTTGAATTTTTCCATCTCCAATATGCTTTTGGGCTGAAATGATGACTAAGCTGCTGAACAGAGAAAAAATTTAATCAAGGATTTTGATCACTTTAGCTATAAATGGTCTTTAATAAGTCAAATATATAACCAGAAAAGAAAACCTTTGCTATCCGATGTGGCAAATGCAGATGTGGCCTATTATTTTGTTGCAGTGTGATTTTTAATATTAAGGGTAAAATAGTGTATTATTTATATACCAGCTACTCACACAAGCACACAATTCAGTTGTTATGAAATATAGTTTGATAGGATACAAATAGGGGGAGAGTTTGGACTTGAGGCTTTATAGCGGAGTGTGTTTCAGCACCACGGACAGCACCAGTCTTTTCTCTGCAGCAGGCTGCTGAACCGAGCAGAGCCGTGGTCTGAGTACTGATAAGTCTGCCCTGGATCACAGATGCCTTGACTTAACTGAGCCCTTGATCTGCGATGAAAGAGGCCCAGATTTTTTCCCCTTCTTTTATCATTTTTTTTTCCATCAATGACACAATGGCTTCAAATTGTGCAGATCCAGGCACAAATTCCATTTAATTTAATCATCCCATATACTGTATCCATATACACCAAAAGCTCAAATCCAATCCCTTTAGAAATGCTTTCAGAGACTCTGTACTGACCAGGCCAGTACAAAATTGTTTATTATTGATGACAGAGTGGCTTTTAGCAATTTCTCAATTAACACCGATTCATCATATATCCCACACCTGTTCAAATATCATATCATGTATTTTAGATCCCAGCAGCAAGCCTATTGCACAAAGTAAAAGTGTTTCAGTGACTGGACAAAAACTTTTCTAAATAGTTTTCCCACATCCTATCTGGAGAACTTTATTTATATATAGTAATATAAACTGTAATATGTGCATTATCCTTATATTAACCTTATCTTGGCCAGAGGCTCCTGTACAGGGGACAGCATGACCTACATGCATTACAGAGGATCTTTGCACACAATAGGAAGCACCAATCCTAACATGTAGCATACCAAAATGATGGGGAGAAACTCAGCTAAATGACAATATACCCAAAGTAAACATAATTAAAAGCCCAGGTAATTATATGGGGATAAAGCAAAAACTTGACAACAGCCAAAAACCAGTTTAGTGCTTCTGCTAATTTCTTCACTTCAGATAAACATATGAAAGCAGAGATTGCTGATTACAAAGATGTCTGGCTCATCACTGTGTGACAAAAACTCTGTGAGCTAGCAGCCAAAGGGGATCAAACAAAAAAAACATTAAGTCATAAAGTATGTCTTACTTTTGCTGTTTTGTGGTCAAACGTTTTATTCCACCTCGAAAAAACTCAGCTAATTATTTTAAACTATCTCTTCTTTTATTCCATTTCTTTTATTTATTTTAAAGTTTGTTTTGTTTTGAATGTACTTTTTCATGCACACTGCTGTAATGCTTCTAATGTTTTATGTAAAGCAAATTGCGTTGTCTTGTACGTTAAATGTGCTATATAAATAAACTTGCCTTGCCTTGCTTAATGTTTTCTCCTATGACTGCCTTTGTTTGAAATGATTTATGAAGGCCCTGATAGTTTACATGAAGGGGGGTTTATAGTGAATTATTCCCTCTTCTCATGTCACACTACCTTGAGGTTAACTTCTTTCTGGATCTTCATGTTTTTATCTTTAAAGTGCATTTAATGGCTATCCCTCAATTCTCCTGATTATGATAATTGACAGAGATGTCAATCATCAATGTTGGCTGATGGGTTCCTGAGATTTTTTCTTGCATAACACCTCTATTAAAACATCTGTAAAACTGCTCAGGTTCCCTTTTTTTTAGTTTCTTCTAATTTTCTAAATAAGTAATTTTTCTCTATTTCACAACAGAGATACAGGGTGGGATCCATTTGACAGGGAGGAGGAAACGTTTAGTTTTAGCTGACTAAAGGACACATTCTGTCATTTCAACACATTTCATTCTGACATTTCTCTCAAATTAACATGCAATGTATTTATTAAACCCCATGTTCTCAGTAGGCATTCCAAGATTATTATTGACATGGTTATTACAGTCTAATGACCAATTTGACCATGCATGTTAAACATCTGGTCTGCTTAAATTTATCCATATGTCTATGACAAATGAGATTGCTGTGCAGGCAGTACACTGACTAATATCTGTAGTTTTGGATATGTAAGAGCTGCCGGCAATGCATCACCTATTTGTGATTCACATGTATACAGTTTTTCTGACAATAATAAGGGAGAAAATGTCATGCTATTTTTAATCCAGCTTTGTGATTCCCTTGAGGAGTTGCAGCTTTGCACACGCTACTGTACACTGTGGTTCCTTGTTTTACCACCGCTCAGTTTGTTTTTAACAGGCCCTGCATTGCTGCACACTAGAGAGTATCCAAATGTGGTAGATTTACTTACTATACAAACTTGTCTTTAATGGCAGTGCTAAGAGTGTATGGCTTCTTGTTCACCTTTCATTGTGCTTTTTTTTTCTGCTGATCAGTGGCAGCCCACTGAAGGAAACTTTTAGCTTCTGCATTTGGAGTAGACACAGAAAACTTGTGAAAAACACTTGTGTTCAAACACTTTTTGGCTTCAGGGAGCGTTTACTTTCATATACTCTTTCTGGACACAGTTTGCGTTACAAAATGTTCAGTCACTCACCCAAATCAAATAACAGGAAAAATTACATACCATCGCTCACCCACCTGCTACTGGAGTCTACAGCTAACCTCGTTGCAGACCTGCAGCTAAAGACCATGTGCATAAACACAGCGGGATCTCTTCTCATTTTTACATTATGCAAGTATTTAAAAAACTTATTAAAGACTAGAGTAAATAGTATTGAAGGATATTGTTCAATGACACTTAACTCAGCCATAAAATATATTGGCTGCCTCAGTAATGACACTAAACTTTTTGTTGCTTTTGTTGGTCTTAAACACAAGGCCGACTGACAGGTTTCATCTATCAGAGCTCAAAAGTGTAATTTTTTTGATTAAACCATCTCAGTAAAAAGGAAAACAAGAAGCATATTTGAGGAAATGAAAGCTGAATGAGTCAGTGCGTTGCAGTTTCTCAGATTAATGCGATAGACTGCCAGAGGTAAGAGTGAACCGAGACTTCCATTACCTGATTGGAAGGACCTTTCTGATGGAAAAGGATGATTTTTAGTTTTGGGAACGCTGCCCAACTATGGACTGGGATTCATCCCAAACACATTAACAGGTCTCCCTCTTTCTCTGATGCTTTAAGTTAGGAGAGCAATTCAGAATGACATTTGTGAGGCTTACCCTGTTGTGTGGGTGACAAGAAAAGCACTTTTAGCAGGAACATTTTCAACCCACTGGCTGGATGTGATGGCAGCAGTGAGGCTTTCACAGTTGGTTAAAGATAGCGTGTTTTGTTGTTTTTTTTTTCCCATGGAGAGGCGTGTCTGAGTGTGGATATGTTGAGTGTATGTGAGTGTATAAGTATATGTGGATCTCTGGGAATTATCCATATTTTGAGTGTTTCTTCAAACAATAATATCTATTTGTAACGTTTAAAGTAACTCACTGTCTCTGTAAATGAAATTAGGAGAACTATTTCACAAATACCAATTATTCAAGTAATTTCTAATGCAAATGAGAATTTAGAAACATTTATATCCAAACGCAGTGAGAGTTGGAGTACTTTTTAGTTTGCTTATGTGTTATCAGTACGCAGCATATGATCAAACCTCTTAAAACCACAAACACATAGTTGACAAGGCAGATTAGCTCACTTTTGAGTATTAAGAACTACAGAGTCTATCTTTGTTTTTATGGATTTTTCATTGGAACGTGTCTATGAGTGACTATTAGTTTGAGCCAACCTCAATAACAGATCACAGCTTTAACACTTCAAAATTGACAGCACACTGGTAAACTGGTTGTAAACTGGTTAAACTGTTGTCCTAAACACGCATGACCCTGACACCCTGGATGTTTTTTTGAATTGACAAAACTCTCTGCATGTCTACAGAACATGGAGACAAAATTTGTTTTTTAACTTGTTTTTGTAAAATCATGCAAATCCTCCTTAATACAAAAAAAATTATGTTAACTTGCATTGACAGATAACCTACTTAAGCATGTCAGTTTTGACAAAACAAAACCTTTTAGCAATCACCGTGAAAATGTACTAAGTTTAGACTTCTCCTTATCTGTCCGTCCATTAAAAGCTCATGAAAGCCAAAATAGAGAAGCAATTTTTCAGAATAACATGACATTCCAAGTTGTTCTCAATGATGCTGCAACAGAGGCTTACAAGCAAAGACACCCACTAGCCCTAATTCTCAACACCAACATATGGTAATAAACAAGGGCCTCAGGCATTTCCTATTGGCTGCTGGCCGGGCTGACATCATTTCACTCTCTTGATGCCAGTAGCCCACACACTGGTGTTTTACACTTGGCTGTAATCACGTTGATGATATGGGGGCTTGACCTTTGCAGACTCATGTAGCCTAACACGATGATGCTCTGTTCTCTCAGAAATTAGTTTTACTTGCAAACACGTTCCAGCACTCCACATACCAGCAAGACTAAATCATCTTAACTCATTTATCCTATTAGCACATTGTTTTAGATGTCAGGGCCACTTCTTCTTTATAGTGGCTATGGATCAGCTGGTAGAGCTAAGCCCACAGCACTTTGTTCAAAACGACACAAAACTATTAAATTAGCTTTGTTTCTTACTTAAGAAATGTTTCCTAGTAGAAGATTTTCAGAAATGTTACATTTAAGCATAAAATTGAGACATTATCTAATTATGTATTCACATAAATATCCAATGACATCTGAGTTGTAAACTGACATTTTCTTTCTTCTACTCTGAAATATGTTTTATGGAAGCAAAATAGCAAAAGACAATATATCAACACATTGGAAAAATAAAGCTTTGTCTTTACTGTTTGACCTAAGTTGAATCATTTATTAGGTTTTAAAATTAGAATTTTGTATGATATATTGGGTTATTATGAGAGAAATGACCATTTTTCTGTTCTTAATAAAGTCTATTGTTGAATGAAAAATGAAAAAAAGAAATAAAAGAAGCAAAGACATGACCTCTGTGTCCTCAGTAATGATTACAGTCCTCTGCCTAATCAAATTAGGCCTGTAGACTTGATAAAAAATATTCCAAAAAAATTTATTTTATCTCTTGGAAGTCGGTTTTAATACTGAATGCATTACTGAAGGTCAGTCTGATGAATATTGGTTAATGATGTTTATCTGTAGCACACACAGTGTAAATTAATCTGCCAATTTTATAAAATCAGTTTTCCAGATTATAGACATTTTAATGTCCACATGGAATACATTTAGCTTTTTTAAAAGCCTGATAGACTCATCTTTGAAAACAGCTGTTACTATCTGTCTTTCTTTTAATATAAATTACCGTGGAGTGGAGACTAAAATTTGGTATCACAGCCTTTCTCTGTCATTCTCTGTTTTTCTTGTCATTAAACATTGTTTTAGCACTTCTGCTCCTCACTCTTTTCCTGTAAGTTGTTAGCTGTGTGCCCTGAATGTGGCCGGGCCCCTGAGGCAGCCGGGCTACAGACAGATGGCGGCACAGTTGTAAAGCCAGGAGGGTAAAGCGAGGAGGTTAGCTGGAGTAGCAGTGGGCAAGGAGGTGCTCTATTCAAGGGCACATTGTCAGTTACTTAGAAGGAGCAGAGACTGATGCTCTGTAAGGTCTGCAGGGATGACAGGAGTCAAGATAGGTCTGATGTTATTTATAGCTATGACGTGACCAGTTAAGCAAACACACAGCACAGGGCATGTTATGTGGTGAAAGGTTTATTAACCACAAGCAAGTGGTTCTATGATAGTGTACTTATAAAATTTAACACTGTAAAACTAACACTAATTTTAGTAAGATAGTATGATGGCAAGCCAAACATTTATATATTTGAAATATGATTTTTATAGTTTTAGTGTAGCATGTTAGCATGTTAACATTTATTTATTTTGATGCACAAAGTACATCATGGGCTGATGGCAGTCATTATATTTGCAGATCACAACCACAAACATGCAACATTTTGAAGAGATGGCAGTGGCAACTTCACCTTGATAAAGTTATGACTATTTTCACCTTTTGTGGCAATCTTTGCCTTATAAGGCACATTGTTCAGCTTGTTTCAGCTCTGTGTCTGTTCAATTTTGTTTCATCCTGATATTTTGGGGCTTTCTTTTTTTCTAGCAGTTGAGCCTGAGGCCAGCTAGAAGTGATAACAAGAGGCAAGAGGAAAGCAAGATTGTAATAATGGGCATTTGGTGGCAGGAAGAGGCGTAGCCTTAAACAAAGTGTTGATCTGTCAGACAAGGTTCATTGTGTCTAAAATCATTGAAAAAATAACAAAGTCAAAGCTAAAAAGTGATCCTTGTGGATGATGTGCAGCATGCTATCCTTAAAGTTTTATTTATCAATTTCAGATTCCACTTTTGCTCTACATTAAGATGACTCTGCATTGCCTCATATCTGTAGCAGTTATATGGTTGAGGTGGGCATTAATGCTGCTTTAGTTACTTGAGTTGAATGAAACATCCAGCATGTTTTTTGGCTGATACACTGATGTGAACAGTTTGCCCATCCAGCACATCACAGGCATATGTTGGTGTCCACTCTAATTAGTTTGAATGTGGAACGTTTTCAGTTTCTTCCTTTTTCATTATTATAACCTGATAGTGATGCATAGCCATGCCAACATATCTGCTTTGCCAGAAATGTAAATGTAAACCAATGCAAAGTAAATAAGATTCAGCATGTTCATTTTGTCCTGCCAGTGGCACTGGGTGGTTAATAGTTAGCTCACCGGCAGCGCTTTATAGAACAATAGTGTTTTTGGTTTATGTAATGATACCAGACAGGTCAGTCTGCCTGGTGGATTAGTTAAATGTCTTTTAGATTCTTCTGCTGAAGAGCATGTTAGTAAAAATGTTCTAATTTGTCAGGCAGGTTAAGATGCTTAACTAATCTTAGCATCATTCCTGACCAAAAGGGATTCTGAGGAGCATGAATGTCTTTACTCAATTTCTTGAAAATATGTGAAATAGCTGAGACCATAGATGGTGTGTTGCTCACTTTTGATCAACTATGTTAATAAATATCAAATATCCCCAAAACATTTCTTCCAATACTTACAATTAAAAAACTACATCATCCAAATCTGAACAGATTGTTCATGTTCCACAATTTACAAAATTAGAGGAGGTCTGCCTTGGAAATTTAAAAGGGAAGGGCTTCCTTTCTGTTTATTTTAACTTACTGATGTCTTCTTCTAAAGACTCAGCAGTGGACAAATTAGATGCATGGCGAAATGAGATCCATGAAGACTTAGATTAAATAGATGGAATCAGGCATATTTAAAGGCAAAGAAACAAACCATAAACACACGTTTTAAACAACTGCAATATAAGTGGCCCCTGTCAAACTCCACCACATGTCCAGTGATATCCCAGATACCTGTACTGAATGTTTAAATGAGAAGAAACCCCCCTTCACTGTCTATGGGAATGTCCAAAGATCCAGAAATTCTCTGAAGATGTTATCAGAGCTGTTTAATGTAAAAATCCTTGTAGATGTTAAACTCTGTGTACTTGGAATTTACCCAGAGGGATTCACATAAACACAGAAACAGACTAAATTACTGGACTTTGGACTACTTCAAGCCAGGGGAGCTATTGCACTATGCTAGTAGAGTATGGATGATCCTTCTTTGGGACACTGGATAAAGAAGCTCGCAGATTGTATTGGTCTGGAAAGACTTATGTTTGCATGTGTTGGCTGTTGCCAAAGGGACACAGAAAGACTTTGTAAATCTCTGGGAACGATATATATGAGCATTATAGAAACTGGAAACAGGGCGCCTCCATTAATATGTTGTATTTTTACCTTTTGAAGCTATTTCTATGTTTTTATTTAGAAATATTGTACTTTGCTTTTTTATACTTAAGTGTACTGTATGCAAGTTAAATATGTGTTTATATGTGAGTGAGTGTGTGTGTGTGTGTGTGTGTGTGTGTGTGTGTGTGTGTGTGTGTGTGTGTGTGTGTGTGTGTGTGTGTGT
>JBBBVU010000014.1:17381606-17396494 GCA_037177055.1 Atherinosoma microstoma | reverse complement strand
GTGTGTGTGTGTGTGTGTGTGTGTGTGTGTGTGTGTGTGTGTGTGTGTGTGTGTGTGTGTGTGTGTGTGTAAAAAAGAAAATTTATTTAGTAAAAAATATATTTTTTAAAAACAGCTGACACCAAAGTGATGGACTGACAAAGAAAGAAACACTGACATGCTGTAGGTGTGAAAAAACAAAAGAAAAATCATTTAGATGATTTATTTTAGAATATTTTGCAAATAGAGCTGAAAAACAAATGTAGAACTTATTTTGTTCAAGCATTGCAGTGAAACAATCTTTTGACATAATCTTCTGATGAGGCTTTTTCATCATCATATCTGACTGCTGAACATGTTAGAGATTTTAACATTTACATGTAAAATAAAATGTTGTGATGCAGTCAAATAATACAAACACAACTCGGTGTAATTTATATCCCAGTGAGCTTCTACATTGATGGTATGCTGCTGCTTTATTCAGATTAGCTTTTTAATGCAAGCACACTCATCACATCAGTCTGTTAGGTGATTCAGCAAAGCAAGGCTTTGCCTCATACAACCTCAGCACAGAATCTGTGCCACTGATATTATCCTACTACTCAGGGTGACTCCCTTTCATTGCATCTGAAAAGGTCACAAACAGATTTCAGCTGTACTCTTGTTCACACACACTGTTTGCCTTTGTGGTTTTGTTACTACAGAACAGCAGATACTCACTACAGATGGAGTTTTGGCTCAACATCATTGATAAATCTTTCCAAGTTACATTTTATTTAAACACTTCCTACATTTCAGTGGAGGAGGGGTTTGTGTTGGCTTCCTCCCTCTTTGTGAACTTAGGAGGGGGATGTGCTTAGTGTGTATATGTGGAGAGAGATCTTACAGTCCTGAATGTGCTGACAGGCTGGTTAGGTGGGGTGTGGTTCCTGGTGGCACATTAATGTGCTCTGTTTTAGTCTTTGTGCCAAGTCACATTGTCATATTGGCTACTTTATTCCACTCTTTGCTAATTTATTAGTTTTTGAGCTGTTCTAATATAATGAACAGTTTAGCATTTGTTATTACCTGTATTATAGTTATATTTACCTGCATTTGGGGGGTCATTGGTTTTCCTTGTGATGAATTTAATCTTTTACCACGTGTAATGCTGTAATGCTGTGATCCTGCTCCCTGATTCCAATTATGTTCTGTATAAACTTGTTGGGCAGAAAGGACCACAACAAACTATTGGTCCATGCACGATCATGACACATGGATTAATGAAATCTTGTTTGCATTAGCATATTAATTAGTCTCACATCATCGCCATATGGCACATGTAGTCCATTCAGACTTATCTGACACACATTTTAATGCATCCTTATCCAGAGGATGAAAGAAAACTCCTTGCACATGCAAATAGTTCCACCTTACTTCTGGGCTCTACCCAGACTACTGTCATTTTCTCTGACTAACCACCCCTTCTATGAAAAATGAAGTTACTTGATATGCATTATAAATAGCTGCTCTGTGATTGGACGGGGCTAGATTCTCCTGCAAGCTCTTCCGTATAGCAACAGCCCCCTCCCATCTCTTCTTCTCGCCTCTTCTCCCTGGAATCCCCCTTCTCTCCTTCTCCCTCCCATCACCTTCCCCCTTCAAAATTGCAGACAGACCTCCATGTGGCTTCATCGCCTACCCACAATGCACTGGGTGCTGTCACTGGCTTCAGATGTGGCAGTTGTCTGTGTAGGGGGGCTCCTTTCCCCTCCTCACCCATCTTCTCCACTATAAGCTCCAGCCTGACTTGCTCCGCCCCCCTGCTCCCACTGCTGCGGCAGCATCTGGATGTGGTCACCATGGCAACAGCAGCGGGCCTGACCCCACCTCTCTCTCCTCCCCTTCTCTCTCCACACAGACTCTCTCCCTCTTACACAGACACAACGCCTGTGCCCCTCCTACTCCCCCCTCTTCTTCTCTTAAGCTTTTTTTTCTCCCGTGTGCGACTGGCTGTGTTTCCTTCAAGCTTGACCTGGATTCAGCGAGCGCCGCATGTCTGCCACGCTGCATGTGTGGCGGTGGTGATGATGATATGGAGAGATGGGTGGACATGGTCAACTGACCTGTTTCCAGAAAATTTTAGGGTCAAATCCAGAACTTGAAATAACCTCCTTTCATCTGATCTATTCTCCTTTACTTCTCCCACTGGTTCACTCTTGCCATTACTTCTCCTTTCCTCCTCTCTGCTTTCACCCTTTTACCTTTTACGCATGCTTTCTTTCTTCTGCTTCTTTTCTTGTTTCTTACTCTTCTTTGTCTTTTTAGACTCCTCTTTTCCTTTTATATTTTCTTTCATTTAGTTCGTCTCTCTTTTTTCTTTCATCCTTTCCTTGTTTCTTCCCTTTTCTCCTTGATTCTCCCCTTTTTTCCCCTCTACTCCTCCCCCAATCACTGCCTTTATCTACTTTCTACTCCCTACCCATGTGCTTCAGGGAAGAGGCAAGAGCCTCGAAAAATCATGAAAGAGAGTCAGCTGCATACTCCCTCCTCCATCACTGTACTCAACATCCCACCCTGAGCTTCTCTGCAAGCCCCCTTCTTCCTCCCCACCCTCCCTCATCACAAATCCTTGCCTCCCCGTTCAGTTGATTGTTTGAAGAAAGATATCAGCTTTCGGAAGGCATATATTGCTTCTTTTTTTTTCTGTCACATTGACGTATGCAGCTCTTAAATACATGGCATTTACTGTGCAGTTCCGTTTTCTTGGCTTACTAAGCTGGCAGCCTAACAGCAATGTGCGCACATGAATCTTAAGACCCACACTTTGCCTGATATGAGTCATAGCCATCATTCATGTAAATACAGGTTTTCTTTATAGAGAGAAAAGGGTGCAAGAATAAAAGCATGATAGACGAAGGCAGCTCATCTACCCGAAAAAGCAAATAAACATTGCTGGATTCGTCTCCATGTTTTTTGTTTGTTTTATCTGAAAAATCTGGTGTGTATAAAATGAATCAGCGTTTGCTAAATTAGTACAATTTCCGCTGTTAACAGTTTCCTTTCTATATTAACATTCTCTTCTGATGTTTACAGTATGAGTGGTTATTGTCTCCAGAGTGCTTTTAACCAGAGTGCCTGTAGAAGTGAATAGGATTCCAAATATAGAATGAGAAAAGAAACCTTTTCTGCACAGAGACCACTCCAGCCTCAATCCTAGACAACATAAACATACAAGAGCACAGCTAAAAATTCATTGCATTGTAGGTAGAAATAGCCATAACACAGATGGCATTATGGAAGAATATTTCTGACTCCAGCAAACACAGAATGTTTCAAAATCACACTGTTTGTAATTTGGGCTAGAAGTCATATACTTGTAGCAGAGGATCTGTGTATTTGAAAAGAACAGGTTGTGCTGTAAAACAATCATTATTGTCTTATCAGGCAGCTCAAACTGAAAGGGTTTCAGGTAAAGCAGCAAGGCTTACACACCTGTTGGTCACCAGGGGAATCCATCTTATGTGAGGCAGTCTGTGTCTGTGCTGCTTTCATTTTTATTTTCCTATCTCTCACAATTTGGACGGTGAGAGATATTTATTTTGATACATGAGGTACAGCTCAAAGGGAGAGAAAATAACCACCGTAAGGGAGTGTGCCATGATCAAATTAGTCTTTCTAATTCAATCTGTTCACAGCACTTGGACTCCATCATGGTTTATTCAGTGAGGTGAGCTTACTAATTGGGCCCCTGTTTCTCTCCCCCTCTTTTCATGTCTCCTTCCTTTCACATTTGACTGATTTTTTTTCCCTCAACCTTATCTTCCAACCTCCACACTCCCCTTTGCATGCTTTCCCTGTTTTTGATCCTGTTCATCTTCAATTCCCCAACCATTCCATTCTTCACTGTGTCACCTTCCTGGAAAATCTCTCTACCCGTCTCTGGGCTTTTTCCTGTTTCCTCTGTCACTGTAGTAGAGCTTGTGGACCAGCAGAGGGTGCTCAGGACAGGCTGCTTGGTGACGGGGGTTCACACTCCACCCATCCGACGAAACAGCAAGCTGGCCACTCTAGGGCGAATCTTCAAGCCCTGGAAATGGAGGAAAAAGAAAAATGAGAAACTAAAGCAGAGTTCCACAGGTAAGTTGGACGGTGTTAGGATGGGTTGAGGCCACAGCTCTACACACCCACAGTTGTGAACCCATTTTTGCTTCATGTTCTCCAATGAATTTGATCAGGAAGAAATAATGAGAGGGTTTGAGTAACCTACATGACAAGTTATGATTGAACCATGTGCATTAAGTTAGTTTTTTTCAATGTATAATGATGCCGGAGAAGATCTTCATGCATTTATACTCAGCTGAAGTCACATGTCCTCCACAGTGTTACACATGTTTTAAAGAAGGGGAAAAAGATAAGAAAAAAAAACACACACAACTCACTGCAGGAGCCTTTAATTGCACCTTTTGAACAGCTGTTCTTTAAGGGCTAAACATCAGTCTTATAATTACTTTTCTTAGAGGAAAATGAATATTACCCATCCATTAGGCACGCTTACCATTCAGTCTGAGGCTGAAATTACATTTTCTATCAAGAAAGTCAGAAACTGTATGCAGATTTTCTTGTTTTGGCAAAAAAAAAGAAAACATAACCATGGTAATTTATTTAAAACAAATAAAATATAAAAGGAGTACTCTTAGGAGGTCTGGAAAAACCATTTTAAGTGCCATTAATGGCTTTCTGTATACTGATACCTGAGAGACAAAAGTTCAGCCCACATCGGACAATGTTCTGACATGAAACTTTGTGAAATGATTGCTCAGTTTGGCCCGATTCATGTTATGATGCCATTTGAAGTTGATAAACAGTCACCTTGTGTGTCTGCTGTTAAAAGCAGCATTATACCGTAGCTGCTGAACACAGGACTAATTATGATGCTCTTGCTGAAATCGAGACGACTACTGAATGAAGGTGACTTGTCATTTAGTGAAATCACTTTTGGTTACATCATTGTCTATTTAAGGACTCCAAGCTTAGTAGTTGAGGTGAACATTTCCTCAGATAAAACTGGTTGCAGGTGTACCAAGTGTATATCCTTTGATAAAAGATTGTACTTTTATTCAATCAGGCAATTAAACAAAATAAGTCACCTGATTATATCCAGTGACTCCTATCTCATCTAACAATAAATTACTCTTCTTTTTTTTCATTCCCAGATGTAGCATTGTCCAGCGGACTTCTGTGCCATGACCCCACCTCTCCCACCCAGGGCTGCTGTTCAGATGGTGCAGTCTTGCTTGGGGGATTTGGGGGATCTTTGAATTCAAACCTCACAGTCAGCAGTGTGGAATATCTTGGTCCTGAGGAGGAACATCCCCCTTCAGGTAGGTCAGACCATCCCACTGTAAAATGCAGACATTACATACCGGAAAAGTAACATGTTAGAAGAAAGTAGATTTGTCAAGAGGCGAAATGTTTTCAGCTGAGCCTTAAAGGATCAATATGAGTTTGTTTAAGATTACTCTAAATTTTATTTACTGCCTCAAGCTTCTCCAAATAAAAATGTAGGGATTTCCTATGTCTCCTTCCAGAAAAACCAGGCATATTGCTATTGATTTATTTAATTAGAACGGTGATTATTGTTTGCATTTGTTGCATCATTTTTTGATAGTTTCTTCAGATTAAGACATTGGGAGTTTAACAAATGTTCTTCATATATACCACTAGAGGGCAGCAAAGTCAATAGAATGTCATTCCTCACTCTTATGTTCCTGTGATGTGCAAATTTATATAAGATATGCATGAGACAGTACAGTACAAGATGTTTTAGAAGTGGTTGACTTTGAATCTGGTGTATCATTTATGTTTATTATTATCACTCAAGAAAAAAAAAAGTCTGCCTCAGCAAATTGTATAGCAGTTATCACTCATGTTTTTAATTTTGGTTTGTATTGTATGGTTTTATTTGGAAGTTGGTAGGCATGTTTTGATGAGTCCAATTATAACCTCACATTAAAGATTAAAGCTGATGCGTGGGGGCAAATTCATGGAAACACTTTTATCTGTTATATTGGATTTATATTCTGTGCTTTTAAATAATTTTATTTGCATTTTAAATGTGTTTTTTTTATTGTCCTTCAGCAGCTGTCCCTCTCCAGGATTGTGAACAGGTGGAAGAGAATGTACCAGAGAATGAAGAGGATGGCGAAGAGGAGTTTCACCCAGCTGGTGATCTACCTGAGGGGCTGCAGGACACAGGAGAACAAATGGAAGAGAGATCAGAGGAGGAGATTCCTCCAGGAACATCGCCACCAAAAGTACCTCCAAAACCTTTGCCCCAGCTAAGTGCTGTAGAAGGTGAGTTCTCAGTCATCTTTATTCTGATAGTAAAAGTGTGTTTGCATAGCCATATATAATTATATATAATTACATATATTCTACACAGTTTGAATGATTAAAAACACTAAGGGAAGATTGGTTAAAAAGAGATAGAGATGTCTTAATATCTTCCTTTGATGGCTTAATGAGTGTAACTATGATGGGGCCCTTTACAGTCACCAGTTATCCTTAAGACAAATACCAGCTGTAAGAAGTGTGGAAACAACCCAGATTCCCAAAAAGTTGAGACACTGTGTAAAATGTACATAAAAAAAGAATGCAAAGTTTTGCAAACCTTAATATTTTATTCCCAAAAGAACATAAGCAACGTATCAGATGTTGAAACCGAGACATTTTACCATTTCCTTGAAAATATTAGTTAATTTCTAATTTGATGGCAGCAACACATCTCAAAATAGTATGGGCACTAATGCAGCCCCATACCTCCAGAGATGCAGATTTTTAAACTGTTTGCTGATAACAAGCTGCTCCCTCTCTTTTTTTAGTTCACAGAACACAGCATCCAAGGTTTCCAAAAATAATTAAAATTTTGATTTATCTGACCACAGAACAGTTTTCCACTTTGCCTCAGACCGTTTTAAATGAGCTTTGGCCCAGAGAGGGTAGTGGCATTTCTGGATTGTGTTCACATTTGGCTCCTTTGCATATTAGAGCTTTAACCTACATCTGTGGATTGCATGACAAACTGTGTCAACAGACAGTGATTTTTGGAAGTGTTCCTGGTACATGCAGTGATTTCCAGTAGGGAATCATGTCTCTTCTTACAGTTTTTCTCCACGGATTTGGGTCATTTTTTGAAACAGAAATTACATTCTCAATACTCTAAGATCATTTGGCAAAACAGTCTTACAGTTCACCATAGCTCACTTGCAAAAGCTCATATCTCTCCCAAAACAGTTCACTCTTGTGTCATAATGAAATTCCTTTTCTCACATTGTCAGTGCCCCCGAAATGCATCGTCCCTTTGGCATCGTGTAAGCACTGCAAGTCAAAATGTTTAGATGTTTTGTCACTATGGCAGAGGACCACTGACATATCCCTCATGTCCACCTCTCAGTCTTAGCCCAGCCTTTCATTGACAATGGTTACTGTACTCATTTTTTTTTGTCTAGCTAACAGAATACAATTCTGTATTAAACTGGAAAAAAAAGAAAAAAAAAGGATTTTACAGTAAGAGTAGCCTCCAAGTTTTGACATCACACATTGCACTTATACTGTCAAAGGAAATTGTAACCATTATTATTCACACACATAAGTAACTTCCATACATCAGAGTAAAAGGAAAATGTATACAGCATAATACACTGTAATATAAACACATAAGCAAAATACAAGGACATTTTTATGAAGCCTACAGTGTTGTAAATAAAGCTGGTGTTTCACAACTAACACTTCTTCACTGGTCGCTGTCCTCACTCTCCCTCTCCCGGCCACCGTCCTCCTCACCCTCCTGGCCATCCACACGATGCTGTCTGTCTGGCCACAGATTCTCACCCACATCATAGCGGATATTCTCTCTTGCACTGCAACAGGGGAAGAAACCGGTTGCATGTCGCACCCTATACTGATCTCCTGTAATATCTTCACACGCAGCGTCCATTGCATGGGACCTCTGAGCACCTCCAAGCGGAGAAAAACTCCTCAGTTGGATTGAGAAAAGGACAGTAAGGTGGTAGGAACACCATGACCATACTTGGATGGGTAGTGAACCAGGCCCTGATGAGTGGGCCACAGTGGAAATTCACATTGTCCCACAGAATGACATAGTTTGGTCCTGATGTTTGTACAGGTCCTGATCAAGTTCTCATATATACATGTTTGGCAGCATTCACAGTCATGGCCAGCACCTGTAAACATTCTGTTTGATTGGTCATCTGAGATGTGTCAAACTTCTTCTTCGTCAGTTAAGTTCTAGTTTCACCTGACTGTCAATTAATCTATTTATCAAATGTTCCAAGAAATTCATATATGGTTTTCATGGTATTATATTTTTGACAAATTTTGACAATTGAACAGACTGTTGTGCATGTGGTGACTTATAGAATGAAATGATGCTAACATGTTTTGGAGAGAACATTAGACAGAGAATCAACAATCAGTTTAGATCAACAAGATCTATTCACTTGGAAATTGTGCTAAATGTTGGCTAAATGTGCTAACTGTACTTAATCATTTGCAAAGATGTACTGAGACATTGAGCCATGTACTAAGACATTTGCAATTTCATGAAATTAATGAGAAATACAATTACGTTGTGAACATTTGCCAAGTGGTTTGGAGGTTTGTCCATGTTGTCCATGTTCAACCTTGCCTGCACACAAAGATTCTTCCTGTTTCTCCCAATCATTTGATTATATTATTCACTGTACATACTGGGATCTCCTAACTCTTCACAATTTTATGTTGAGGAATTGTTTTTCAACTCTGTCCATCAGAAGCTCTGTTTGTCTGAAATGTTGCTTTTACACCCAGTCATCTTACTCATCTCTTGCCTGTTATCCTTATTAGTTATCAAATGCAGTTTTTGATTTGTGCCAATTATTTTCTCAATCTTACCATCTTTTTGTTGCTGCTGTTCCAACTTTTTTGAGGTGTGTTGCTGCCATCAAATTCAGAATGAGCTCATATTTTCCCCCAAAAATGGCAAAATGTCTCAATTTCGACAACTGATTTGTTTGTTTTTTATTTTTTTAGAAATAAAATCATTTTGCAAATCATAGAATTCTGTTTTTAATTACATCCAGTGTCTCAATTACATCCTTCACAGCATCACAACTTTTTTGGAATTGAGGTTTTAGTTTAAAAATGTGTAATGAAGCCTTTTTATTTATTATTTGCTTGTACTTTTAGCTTGGTCTTAAATGTGGTGCTGATATTTTGCGACAAAGCCAGAAGTGACTCAGCCTCATATCTGACACTCATGCTGACAGCCAAGGCTACATTATGACATATAATGGAACATACAGTAATAACAGGAGTAAATGTAAAAATAGAAACTTTCTCCCAAACCTTTATGTCAGCATCATGATTCCCAACATATAGTATATAACAATAATATTATATGATTAACCATCAGGTGTTTATCTGCTAATCCCCTCTGAACAGATTCAGGACCTGCGTCACTCCCTGCTCACCTGCCCAACTCCTACCTTCCTAAGGAGCCTCCACCCAGGGCCTCAGAAAGTATGGCTTCAATGACGCTGCCGCTGCGAGGGCCCCTAGCCAACTCCTCAGGGTCTCCACACATAGGCAATATGATACACCCTCCCATGCCCCCCAGCTGCATTATGGAGGAACTGCAGAGAGCCTTTGCTTCCAAGAACAGACAAGAGAAGTGAGTCTTCATGCTTGTGTTTACATAGAATGTTAATTCTTTACCATTAGTTCCAGATTGCCACATGGTTTTGGCAGAAAACGTTCACTCATAATGTCTATTCAGTATTATATTCAGAAATTGCAAACTGGTTAAGGATTCTTTCATAGAACATGAGCTGTCTTCCTTTTAACCTAAATCAATTTTTATCCAGAAAACTATTAGTGATTTATAAAGAAGTACACTGTATTGTAAAACTACCTCATTATTTCAGAAGCTAAACCTTAAAGTAATAATTTCACAATATTCATTAATGGTATAAAGTTAAAGCTTTGAATCTGCATCATATCTGGATACAAGATTCACAGTTGTGTACAAACTTTTGATACGGTACATCTTATAATTGGGGTTCTGTAGTCCTATTTGTTTTATAAAAGCATGCAGATTCTGTGCTTGTCTTTTTATGACTGATTTATGTTCTTGGTTCTGTCTTAGGAAAGAGATCATAGTCTATTTGAGACCACTTGATGAAAATGGTTTCCCCTCATTCAGGCAAAACTGGAACTGTATAAAACAAATATGAGTTACTGATGTTAAAGCAGTTTGTCCCTATGATGAAAGGCTCATATATGTTCATGTTTTTATAGGGTATGACATCGCAAGTCTCTTATTTCTCCCAGTCCGACATCTACAATGGGGCTACTCAATTCGATCCTACGAGGCCTGCAGTCCTTCAGGTTTTCAGTGTGACCCTGCACCAACACACCTGACTCAAATTAGTGTGTTCTTGTGCAGAACTGTGTAGGCTATTGGTTCCATTTAATTTGAGTCAGGTGTGTTGGAGCTGGGACACACTGAAAACCTGCAGGACTGTGGCCCTCGCTGGACCGAATTGAGTAGCTCTGATCTATGATATCCAAATGATAATTTCTCTCAAATGTATCATGTATTATTATCTGGGCAATTGTTGTCTGTTGCTTGTTTGACTCCCTTTCACATTAACTCTCCATTTGTCCTTCTCTGTATGTCCCCCTCAGTGTCCATGAAGGGTGTGAGCAGGGCTCATCGCCGCGATTGTGGTGTTCTGATGGACGGCTCTCTCGTTCCTGCAGCTCGGATAACCAACACACGTCATCTTTTGGGAGCGGTTGCGGGGGAGTTGGAGGGTCCGACTGGCCCAAGAAGGAAGCAGAGGAGAACAAGGAGAATGTACGGCTGGACCAGTGCTTCTCCAACACATCAGGCCTCCCCTGTGACCTGGATGGCTGGAATGATTCAGTGATTTCTGGTGGGTTGAAATAATCATAGACAAGAATTTCTGTCCCAATACGTAGAAATTTCACCATAAGAAGTTAACGCTGTGTGGATATTTGTTGAGTAAAAGACATTTTGCATTGGACCACTAGACATACTATACAGAAGTATAGTACTGTATGTCTTTGCCTTTTGAAGTAAATTATAATCAAATGCTTCCAAATCTCTACTGAGTTTGATAATAAATTAGTGTTCTGGTTTCTTTTATATGCATGAATGCAGGAACACTTCCTCGCAGGTTAAGGAAGGAGTTGCTGGCTGTTAAACTACGAAACAGACCTAGCAAGCAGGAACTGGAGGATAGGAATATCTTCCCAGCAAGGAGTGATCAAGAGCGGCAGGAGATTCGCCAGCAGATCGAGATGAAACTTGCCAAGTAAGTAATGCAAGCGTCTTTAAATTCCTGTGTCGATTTTGACAGGTAGAGCGTTATTGATGAATAAAGTTGGATCATGTATTTTGTGTTGTGTAGACAAGATGTTATAATTCAATAAGTAACAAGGTTTTTCAGCTTTAACTTGACAATTTCCATGTATTTAACATTTAAGAAAGCAATAATGACAAATCTAAGTCATTGTCTTTCATGGTAACCCTATTGTATATGCATTATTGTTTGGGTTATAAAACACCTTAGAGGAGGTAGAGGTTAGATAAAATATCTAACAAGATTATCTGACTGTTTTGCCCTGTTTTGATTCATCTTGACCAATCTGCTGCTGCTGCTCAGAGGAGACTGCTTGGGTATATTGTTTTTTTATACTTTAGGTCAGGGGTGTCCAACATTGAACCTTGAGGGCTGCTGTCCTGCAGGTTTTGAATGTTTCCTGCTCCAGCACACCTGAATCAGATTGACGGGTCAACAGGCTTGGGGAGAGGTTTGACAACAAGCTGTTGAGGAGAGCCATTTAATTTGAATTAGGTGTGTTGGATCAGGGAGGCATCTAAAACCTGCAAGGACCGGAGCTGGAGACCTCTGCTCTAGGTCAGCCCTCTTGGAACCTTTTTCATAATATTCAGCCTCAGCACTAAAACCATTTATGCTAAAACTGAGAAGATATTTGGTGGCAGGGTGTGGTATATCTATCACCCGTGACTTGGTCAAATGCACAAAATCATGGAACTCTTATGGTGTGAGAAACATGGACATATCCTACAACTTCCTGTAACTTCTAACTAACATCATTCTCAGCTTCTGGAGTGCAGCAAGTGCAGATAAACACTGCTTCCTGGAAATGTTTTCGTACAAGAAGCACTGTGGACGTCTGGGTGTGCCCCTCACAGCAAGAACATTAATTGAGTAATTGTTTCTATACCAGCTGAGATACCTACAGTATTCCCACAAACTGACAGTAGTTATCTTGTGTGTGAATGTGCCACAAGGCTCAGCCTCTTTAACACCAGCATATCAAACAGGCACACCACAGCGTTACATAACCTGCTGTGCGATAACTCGCAGCCAAGCATAAAGTGCCACCCACACTTCCCAGAGACAAAAACACATCTATCGCCTGTCTGGAAGCCAACTAATAATACAGTCTTCCTCTATTTTTAGATACACTGGAAGAAAGAGGGTTTCTTTTTATTTGAATGAAGACATTCACAGGTTTGCGAACAACAGGACAAATGGATGGAGCGTGACTGCAGCTTGTGTAAGAGGCAGAAGGGTTACTGCTATATGGCTGAGAGGTTCCACTTGCAGCAGAGCAATAAAAGAGCCTGGTTGCTACATAAAGACCTAGTATTAAACTGAGTTCAACTGATGTATGTTTTTTATTTAAAGCTGTAAGAATGTCTCTTCCTGTGCAGAATAAAGACACAAAGCTGTTCACACGTCAGAGAAATGAAATTGCAGAGGATAATCCTTTCTGGCTGTAACTAATATAGGTTACATTTTGGAAAATAATCTCCCACTTAACTAGATTTCTGTACACCCCCACTCACCTTCCACTTTATATTCAGTGTTCTTTCTCCAACACAACATACAGTCACTGTACATTCGCTGCAAGCAGAGAAAGGCCACCAGGACTTATGCTGTATAAAAACATGCCGTCTCTCCATTGTGTTAATGATAGATGACCTTTCTATATTTAGAGGCTCCCGACCTGGCAAAGTGCTGCACCCCCACACTGCTGTTTCTAATCTTAGCTCCTGACACTGTTCAATAATGCATCTCCCCATGCACTCCTGCCTCTCCACAAATGTCGGGAAGTTTTATCAGTAGAAATAATAGCGTGGCAGGAGAAGGCAGAAGCCCTGCAGCAGTTGTAAAAGAGAATCAGCTGGGAACGGCTAATTCTGTCTCCTTAGAAAAGTTGGCAATGTAAATAAAAGGTTGAAAGCCACCCACACGGTGGGTTTCATTCTTTTCTTTGGACATTTAATTCCCTGGCTGGCATAGTTATAGATTTTTATCACAACTCACTTCATCACAGGATATCCTCAGCGTCCAAAGGAATGATGAGTGTTTTCTATGCATCATTGTGTTATTCCAGGGGTATCTTGTAAAATCTACCATTAAAGCTGAAAGCAGTGGATGAAAGCCACTGCAGTGAGTCAGTGTAGAGAGAGTAGGGAATTCTCAGTTACCGTAATAAATCATTTTATGTCACCTGGCAGCAGAAGATAAAAATGTATTGTGATTAATTTGGCACACTTTGAAAAAGATTGAACATTATCCCTAAAATAGAATATAATTTATTCATCTCACTGAGAAAGACTAAAAAAAGAGACCGCAGCTTGTTGCTAAAAATAGCCAGATCCTCCTGTAAACTACACACAGCTGCGTAGTCGTGAAATCCCATTCTCGGTGTTACTAGGGAGGAGTGAGATTTTCTGCGGGTAGGCTCCATTGTCTTCAAGAAACCAAGTGCTGTTGCTAGGCAACTCAGCGACCAGGTCAATATTACAGTAAATGCTTGAATCTGTTGAGGTTTTGGTAGTGATTTTCCGTTCTGTCCCTCAGTTTGTTTATCAGAGAATCTTGAGGCAAAATAATTATCAGGTTTGGCTCTTTACCACATGATGAGATTTTTATTCAAATCAGCTTTGATCAATGGGAGAACTTTAAGCAGAAGCTAAAAGAAAAAGATACTCAATGATTAAATGGCTGATGGAATTCCCTTTTATTATCATTAATGCTTTAATTATTCAACAGATCATTCTTTGTGCTTGTGTTCCTTTTCTAATTATATTCCCAGAAAAAAAGTCACGAAGGGACTGGCACTGTTGAGTTATTCCTTGTACTATTTCTGGAAGTCTAGTCCTTTATGTTAATTAACAAGGATCCAATGCTTGACTGAAATCATTATACAGCACTGTATTGAGAAGAATTGCCATTTATAAAAGGACTGAAAACAAAATACTAGATATCATTGTCTATCAGTTTAAGAAAACCAAAGCAAATACCAGTTTACCCAATGCAGCTGAGAATCCATCTTTCTTAGCTCTAATGGAGGAATTAGTTGTCAGAAAAATATAGTTTAAGGTAATTTATATCCCATTTCAATTTCATGAACATATTTTCATATGAATAACACATCTGTGGTAAAGACACAAGCATACAAGGTTCTCCTTGACTTATCTTTTTTTTTGTGAACGTGCTGTGATAATCCAGTCCTCAGTTCATATGACCTAACTTTGATCTTTAACTGAGCAGAAGTATAAAGCGTCCAGTGTTTGTGGGGGAGAGGAGATAAATAAGGGCCCTGCAGGGGGGAGGCATTCAAACCTGTCTGTACTTTCTTCCTCTGGAGGTGTACTGTGGTGTGTCCCTCATCCTCTCTGAAGCAGGGCCCTTTATTCACCGCTCATTCATTATTTACTAAAGGATAAACACACACACACACACACACACACACACACACACACACACACACACACACACACACACACACACACACACACA
>JBBBVU010000014.1:17362087-17376234 GCA_037177055.1 Atherinosoma microstoma | reverse complement strand
CTTCTCACCCTATCTCTAAGGGAGAGCCCGGCCACCCTGCAGAGGAAACTCATTTCGGCCGCTTGTATTCGCGATCTCTAAACTCTAACTGAACCACTGCATTTGCAGAAATATTTGCTCATTACATTGAACTTAAAGGTGCCAAATAAAAATAAACACAATTAATTAAAATGGAAAGAAGTCCATATATCAATTTTATAAGAAATATGACAAAGCCTACTAGGGATGGGCGTAATTAATAGACGATCAATTAATCATCAATTCATTTATCAGTTTTTAATCGATGAAACTAATGCGTCTTTAGACTGGTGCTGTAGTTGAATGTGAGCGCATATTTTCCAGTGTACCCATAGAATGAATCCCATTTAACTGCCACAAGTCGTTCATCTTGTCATAAAGATCTAAATGAGGAAACGCACTGTTTTAGGTCCATTTACACAGATGAAAAGCAGATTGTTCAGTGTGGACACATTCATTCTGTTTCTGCCACTGGAAAGACTGCTGTTCATGACACTGAAACCTCTTTCAGACTCAGCTGTGGACAGTGGGAGTGGCGAGAACGTTCTGGATGCTCTTTCCTGTGAGCCTGACATGAGGGAATCCATGAGTATGGGACTAGTTGAGGGTCTGAACTGCAAGAATTTTGTGGATGGTGAGAAGTTTATCATCATCGTAGAGGATGCACTCGTCTTCATCAGAGGGCCAGTTTGATGGATTAAGAACGGCAGTGGCAGATATAATGCCGTTGTCATCCATCTTGCACTTAATATTGTCAGCCGGGAAGACAAAAAGTTGCGCACGAAACACCTCTGCCTTGTGAAGGCCCGCATCACCTGAGACACACTGACCCCTTGAATGTTGATAAATTTTCAAATTCCTCCCTTATGCATCTTGTGTTTACACTGTCGGTTTTCCTCAATGATCTGTGCGCTCAGTGTCACACCCGCCTCAGTATTTGCTCCGACAGCTTTTGTGTCTCTTCTCTGAAGGAAAAGTGAACGGGTTAGCAGAGTCTCCAGCGTATCTTTAATCAATTTAATAATTTTTCCCCACCAAGGGCAAAAATAATTCCCCACCAGCTGATCACAGCCAGGATACACATTGCTGTATCTTTCAGAATGGTTTAAAAAAAATATGCATTCAGAATGTTAGCAGCCACTTCCAAGTTTGGTCGCGGCCACTGACAGACTTGTTGCAGCAGCAATCAGAGAGATCGCAGCCAGTGACAGACTACATGTTGCTGCGTCTTTATAAAACATGCTTCCAGCTTCACTATTCTTAACGGTGGTCGCGAATAGCCACTAATGATCTTGGTGCTGCTGCTCTGAAGTCAGCGTCCATGTATGGATGCTGAAGCTGTTAAGCAGGAAGTTGCCTGATGAACCAACAGACAATGAGGAAAAGGGGTATGAGGAAAAAAAAAATCTAATTCCCCTGCTAATTTTGCTATTTCATCGATACAGCAACAGGTGAAATAGTAAAATTAGCATGGACCGCAGTCACATTCCAAAACATCCGACTTGTATCATATTTAAAACCACATATGAAAGTAACCCAGATCGGATTTTAACATATCCGATTCCATGCGACTCAGACTGTTGACACAGTCTTGAAAGAATCTCACCTGAGTTACTTAAAGGCAAAAAAATTGGATTTGGGCTGGATTTGTCTACAGTGTGAACGTAGCCAGAGAAATCATTAAGTAACCCACATTCAGGTCTTTCTCCATGCTTTTCAAAGTGTTGTCATCCTGCTCCATTTCATGGATCTCTTCCAAGAGGACTTTCTGAATCTGCTCAAGCTTCTGAGTTCTGTGGAGAGCAGAGAGAATCAACCATTAAAGAAGAAACCTAAAATAAAAATATAATGTGATTGTGGTCAGCCAGAACACTAGGAATTTTGGCACATGTGAAATATACAACTACTTATGAGTAAATTTAGGAATCTTTTTCCTCTCACCGTGGGGAACCAGCCGTCATGATAAGTTTGGGGAAAGAAAATGTTAAATTTGTTTAAGAAAACTTGATCGAAACAATAAATACATAACCTGACCTGTGTTCGGTAAGCTGCATTCCCATGGAGGAGACATGTTGCTCGACAGTCTTTGAAGACTGCTTGTTGTAAATCTCCAGCATCTTACAACGGAATGGAACACATTTAATATTCAACTATTTAGTAAAGGCAGGGTGTGTGTTTAAGAAAAGCATATTCATTGCTATTTAAAAAAAACAAACATTGTCAATGTGCTAAATCCTGAGTATTTTCAGTTTTTGTTTCACAAGCAGGATACTTGGATAACATTGTGCAGACCCCCCCCCCTTTAAAAAAAACTCTTAGTCTTTTGATTTTGTAAGTGTGTGTGTCAAACCTGAGACTTGTATTTTAACTCAGATCGCAGCTGCTGACAAAAGTCATTTTGGTTTACGTCAGTTTCCAGAGAATATAAGTCTTCATCCACAATTACTGTATCCCAGTGACTGGAGCTCATGTGGGAAGAAGACCCCACTTGGCTTAACTCGTCCACAGGAGACACCTCAGGAACTGTGGGTAACAAACACATTCAGTCTTGTGAGGCCGTCAAATTCTTGTTCATCTACGCATAGTACCTTGTTTTTCTAGCCCAACAAAACATGCTTTTTTTTTTTTGTAAATCTTTAAACTCTTGATCATTAGAAGATTGGTGCTTTGCTAAATGCAAATGGAAAATAAAACAAGAGGAAACAGTACTAGTGTCAAGAGTTGTGCCACAGTCTTTTTTTGTTTTACATTTTCAACTAATATATATAGTTCTTAATTCTTTTTACTTGGTAAGTTTGAAAGTTCTACGCTTTACTGTTCTCTTCCTCTTAACTATTTTGCTCTCCCCAGACATGGCTCTGTGTATAAATTGTGACTGCTGAAACAAGAAGGAAATATGTAAATAATCCTATGTAGAGATAAAGTATTAGTAATTGTGTTTTAATAAATTAATGCAAATATGCTGAGTGGATTAAGTTGATTTAAAAAAACAAACACTTGCTTTGTGTTTTATTCCTCAAACTTATGTGGCAGCATTGACAGTTCTTTGTGTGATGTGTAATGTATTATTATTACATGTGGCTTGTGATGTTCCAATATTTGCATTTATCAGCAAGAAAGGTAGACATTTTTAGATGTAAGAGAAAGGTCAAGCAGAAGTAGCATTTCTTACAGGACTTGAACAGTTTCCTTGGTATCATCTGTGGTGAATGCTGTGCTCTAGTCTTGCTTTTTTTCTTCTTTTCCATCTCATCTTCCTCAGAGTTACTGGACAAGGAGATGTGGCGCCTGAGAAAAGGTCCTGTACAAAATGCAATGTAGCAGTGATTTCATTAAAGGGGTCAATTTAAGACTATTTATGCTAAGGACGATTCAGTGTAATAAGATCAAATTTTATAATGAACAGTAAGTTTGTTTGGGAGCAAATGAAATCTAGATGTTGGGTAAGATGACGTTAAGTAGGAACTCCAGGATCAAAAAATAATGGAATACAAAAGATGTTTCACCTGAGATAAGATGCTGTGTAAGCTCAAACTCTCCGTCTTTAAGTGGTGTTTTCTGTCGGGAAGGACAGTAAAGCATTTAGCATTTGTTTGATGGTTACATCTATTTACAAATAATAAAAATAACTCACTAATGCAGTTATGCTATTTCAGTTCGCCCATCCATACATGTATTCATCCATCCAAACAAAAAACTGAATAACAAAGAAAAAAGCTCAGTAAATAAGTCAAACCTCTGATTTAAGAGACACCATCAATCCAGTAGTGGCACTGTCCCGAACTTCTCCACTGTGTACTGATGATTTAGTTGGTGATTGGCTCAGTGAACCCAAAGATTCCGGGGAAACGCTATTGAAGTCAAGAGTGCAGCTGTGGCCAGTAGTATCTTCAGGGTATGTTGGCTGAGGAGGAGAAGTTTCCTGTGGCTTGTTTTGCTCAAGGAGAGTGGACGTCAACAAGGGTTGTGTAGATAAAGGAGACTGTGACACTGAGGATAGATGTTGCTGGAATGCAAACATCAGGCAACAAACAATTTGAGAGAGACACAAAGTGATTACAAATATTAAAAATTTAGCTAATTTTGTTGTCATTTCATCATTGGCTGCAAACAATTTTGGAAGTAAATGATGAGCACATATTCCCCAGTGCAACAACAGGAACAGATAAAGTGAATTAGTGCTATAAGCTGTTCTACCTGAAGTTAAATAGGTGATGCTTTCTTACTCTTCAGAACATATTGGGTGATTCCAACATTTTTAAGATAGTTTCAATTTTTACAGAACTTCTTAATTAGCTCATCCCAATAAATGACTTGGTTTAAGCAAAGTTATCTCATGCTATCTGTTATTAGATTTATTAGTACAAAAGCTACTTAATAAAAAAAACCTTAAATATTAAAATGGTAGCAAAGGGAAACTTTATTTCCTAGTTTGCTTTACCTACATTTTTACAATGAGTCTGGAAAATTCCGCTGGTCATGTTCAGGTCAAACCTACTTCCATGAATTCTAGATAACTTGTAAAGGAGGCTTTAAATTCCCATCATGCCTATTCTCACATGACTGCCAAGTAATGTCCACAACTTGGATATGGTGTAAAGATATGTGGATCACAAAATCATGTCAAATTCCAGACTCAGAGAGGACTGGTTAAACATCTTTAAGATGATGAAAGTCGCTTAATCTGAAACATATTCTAGGCTAGACTGCCATGACACAAGTGAGAACTATATTGTATATATCAATTTACTTTGACGGTGTATCTAACAGCTTAAAAACATGTCATGGGAACATTTCCCTTTGACATAATAATAATGCAGAAGATATAAGTCATCTATTCAAACACCTAAAATGGGGGAAATATTTTTTTAAAGTGTTGTGAAAAGTGAGCACAGTAGGCTAAAAATGTCTGAATGCCTGCTTGACACAGAATCTTGGGCCTAAAGGTGTCAGAAGGTGATGTACCTTTGTTTCAGTAGGCTGAGTGAGAGGACTGGGTTCGGGAGACTGGTCTCCCATTGAGCATGAAGACATGGGAGGCAGGATGAGCTTGGACCTAATTAAGCTGTGGTTCTTTTCTGTGCTGTACAAAGAACATGGCTTCCATTTTCCTTTTGTGCTGACTGTGGACCCAAGTTTGGGTAGCAGCGGGATTGGCGAGGGGGGGTCCTTGCAGATAGGCTTAGGGGAGGTAGGGAGCAAGGATCCCCGTGGGCTGAGGACAGTGCAGTGGGTCAAATCCAAGACTGGGGTCGTCCTCCCTCTAGCTGTAAGGGTTCAAAACAAGCACAGATGTTCAAACAGCTGGCTTCAGAAGTTGGACAGAGAGCAGAGGGTCAATACATACATGTGTCTCAACATATTCATTTACAGTTAACAGTTTGGAGGAAAGAGCGGTTCTTGTGTAGCAGTCCTCAGTACAAGACGCATTTTAGCTCTAACTTAGATTGCGCCTACTGAGCTTATAGATAGTTTAATATGAAACGAGAGCAATAATTCAGACTCTGGATGAAAAATATCTGGATGAATTTCTAATTCTAAACATCAAAGCTTCCATTCACCAGCAAATTTGAGGACTTGATTGACATGCATCAGGCCTTCCATTGGCCAGAATCTAATCAACTATAAATCATTTAACAAAATATGTCAAAGTAGTTAAATGACTGTTATCCAACTGTGGTGTTGGTGAGAGGTTTCCTACACAATCTTACTTCTCATCTTCTCAATGAAAGGAGACGATTGACAGAGAGGGTTCTGGCTGACAACAATGGAATCCTTCAAAGCACTCATCTCTTCTTGAGCAGATGTGACATTTTTCTTATTCAACTTTGAAGTTTCCTTAAGAACATTCCCAGCCATAACCCGCTGGAAAAAAAACAAAAAAACATTTTCTATGACTAGCAATAAGCAAAAACCGTAACAAGCATTTGGATTATCAAGACAGTTCAGTGCCAACATAATGAGAGTACACACAAATACAATTTGACATACTTCAATTTGGTATTTGATGTCTTATTTATCAAGAAAAGTACAGCACATGATATTAGCATGCATGATATTAATACAATGGTCTACCACTACTACTTTAAGTTTTATGTAATCATGTTTAGGTCAACATGACGTGCAACTAAGGCATACATCTTCCACAGAAAACAGCATGAAGACGAGCTAAGATTATGTATACATCTGTATTTACATCTGAGAAAAAATGTCTGTTGCTGAACTTGTCACAGTCTTTGACAACAGTTTTCTTTGTTTTAAAATTTTTTTAAATAAAATTGTCAAATAAATCAACCTTATTTTTGGATGTAGCTCGCATCTCTGACAGAGACTTCTTTTTTGCTGGTTGCTTGCTGGCTGCTTTCTCATTGTTCTCAGGATAATCAGTGGATGAGTACTGCATTTAGGGGAGAAAAGAAAGAGTTATATTTGGATCTGACTAACCAAAATAGTGATTTATATTTTATAATAAAATGTTGGTGCTCAATGTTAAGATGTTATTGTAACCATTCTTATACCACATAAGTCTTATGTATATGTAGGTATTGTTTCTCAAACGGTTACACCATACACTGTCCAAATTTGCCATTTTCATTGCGATATTTATTTTGTGAAATAATAAGAGATCAAAATGGGGTGTGTGAGAGTTTTACAATGCCAAATAAGGTAAATGAAATAATGTTTAAATATTTCAGTGTTTAAACCATGATTCTGTATGCCTTCTAGACATTACATAACTGCATAAAACTCTGGCTAACTCAGAGCTGAGATGGCTTTTACTTTATAATGTTTAGTTTGCGCACACCAATATGTAGCATAAATTTAATCAAAGTTAACTTTAATCATACTCGAGTATGGTTAGTCAAATAATACATCCTTAGATTGATAGTAATACAAGTAGTAGTACTAGTAAAAGCACAACAAGAATAATAAGTATCTAATTTGTTCAGCAGCGTGCTTCCGAAAGACAATAACATTTTAAAACACAGAGAAATCTTTTGCCTTTGGAAATGGAGCACTCTCTGCTTCAGATTGGCTGTCATCAGTATCTGGCTCCCTGTAGTTTTTGACAAAGTTGGCTGCATTTCTCTTGGGCCTCTGGCCAGTTGCATGTGGTCTGCCGGATGCTGTGGCCGACTTCACTGGCTTTGACTGATTCAATGCTTTGTTTGGTGGGTCAAGTGCCTTCTTCACTGAGGATTTCTCCTGATACAACAATGACACACTGTGGCTTAGCGAGATAGTGCATCATTGACTTGTTGAGCATTGTGTATATATAGTACTGTATCACTAAAAAGATACTTTTTCACATATCACTTGGTTAGAGGTTTCTACAGTTAAAGATAACTACAGAATGTTTAAGTATAATACATCAAAATATATAACATAAAAAACAGTAGAAAAATCTACCCCAATATTGACAGGTGAATCAGTGTCGAATGCAAAGACGTCTTTTCTGTACAAGAAAATAAGGGTATTGAATACAACCTATAATGCATAACAAGCCAATGATTTCTCAAAAAAACTTTCTTATATACTTCTGATATATTACCTTTTCTTGTTGGGTTGTGCTGTGGTTTTGTGGGATTTCATAGCTCCAGAATCTTCTTTCTACAGCAAATAAATATCATTTTTAGAAATAGAAGCTGGGGCAAAGCAGAATAAGTTTCAACATTGCTCAAGTCAAGCCAACAAATCAATGAAATGATTATCACTTACTTTACCAGCTGATTTCCAGCTAATGTTGAAGATTGGTCTGTTAAAATAGAAAAGTTCAATGAATGACACTTTTATGAGATCATCCACAAGATTTTTTTCATTAACTATGGCAGAAAACAGCTGTTACTCCATATGTGTATACCTTGTGACAAGAGGAAGAAACCGGTTTTGAACGATCGCAGTAGCTTTTTCTGTGCATCGGGGGTTGGTCTCGTTGGAAATTACCTTGCTGCTTGCAATCTTTGCATCTCTCTGGTTAGAAACAATTGAATTAGTAAGAATGACATTCAATAACTTAAACATAATCAAAACTTCAATTGTATATTAAAATGTTAAAAGTTTATAGAATTCCTACTTTCCGTTTGCTGGAAAGTGCAGGCTTATTTCCATCATTAATCTTGGGAAATATTCTGTACTGCATTGTTTTGGTTGTTGTGCTCTTAACTGAGGCTTTTGTTGAAACAGCATTTCCTTCCAATGATATCTTGCCTTTACCCTCCTCTTTGGTATGGTCCTTTTTTTGAGATTGCTGGACTTTAGGAGAACACAACGAAGAACCACACAGATTTCCTAAACTTCTGTCTCTAGAGTCCTCTCTGGTATTGGTCATTTTTCTCTGGAGAAGTGTTGGCTCTTGAGGTGGAGGATCTTGGTTCTTCCCAATAATGACCGGCGGTAAACGTTGGGTAACTTCCCTGTGGAACTGCTTTTGGATGACAAGGTTTGAGTCTGAAACGGATAATTTCTGTGCTGAAGATTGACAGTGCTCCTGCTGACCTAAAAAGGTTGATCGACGTTTGTAAGAGGTGAAAAAGAAAAAGAAATTCAAAATAAAAAATATAAGACAAAATTAAACCAAGTTACATTTTTCTTCAAAGATAAACTTTTCATGTGTGACAAGTTTTTAATGTGCAAAAGAAATAGGACTGAGTGAAATGGGGAAATATTTTTTTCAGTGAACAGATTCATTTTTAGCTATATTCATATATATATTTTGACTTATATTCATCTTCACACTAGATTACATCAGCAACATAATACCTTCATATTTCATGTGAGTTAAGTCTGTTTCAAATTCTACTTGGCTGCCAATATATGTAGTGCTTCCCCAAAAGCATTCAATAGTGTTTTTCTCAGTGCTAACAGAGAATGTTTAGCGTGATACATGGCTGTGTATTTTGACACGCTAAAGGAAAGCCATTTGTTGTGCCAATGGATCAACTGAAAATATGCAATGGTTATCACCCAGAGCGACATAAGTATATTTTCAATTAGGGGTGTCCCCGACTAAGAATTTTCATAGTCGAATCTGATTTGTCAGATCTTGCCTTTGGTTGACGAATCGTCAAATCATGTTGCTTTTCCTTTATTGATTCATAATCTTATTTGCTCTTTTCCCCACTCCAGAGAAAAGAGCTAAAACACCCCTTTAAAGAAATATCATTCTTTACTTGGGGTTCTTTCAGTGCGGGTTCGTAAAATTGGACCCGTGCAGGACTCTGGTGGAGGGGATGCTATTCTTTCGCAGCCCTGGAAAACTTCGGGTGTCTCTCCACATTTTTCTGCCACCATTCTAGCGGACCTCCATTACGTTTGGTGAAGTCTTTTATACAAGTCTTCCTCTCACTCTTCTCATCTGCCTGTTCCTCCTCCTCTTCATCACCAGCAGAATTGGCATCACTGTGTTATTATTTGAAGAACAGAGAAATACTAGGCAGCACCCCCCTATTGCCAGAATGGTAGATCATGAACTTTCTTTTCTGTAACCACATTTTGCGACAATTCGACTGCGAGACTGGCAGACGACTCAGTCTTCTCAATCGAATCAATAAATTATCGACTATTCGGGGTCACCCCTAATTTTAATCTAACTTTGAGATCACTTTTTCACCCAGCCCTACTGAGACATACTGAAGATATCAAAATACTTCTTTGTTTACCAGATCTTGGCAGAGAATTGACTTTCTGTGTTGGCATCATCAGGATGTCAGAAACTGACAACTTGCTTCTGTTAGAAGATCTGTAATTTGAAAATATATAAATATTTACATAAACTCTCTCCATACATTTACTGTATGCAACAACAAATCTGTAATACATTTCCAAAAAGAACATCAGCAGATCTGCAAACAAATTGCCTGTTTACACACTACTTACGTGCTTTGCGTAGTTCTGGGTTGGGTATCAGGCACAAAATTAGGATCTGTAAGTAAAAAGAAAATTAAATGCTTAGAGGCACAAGAATAACAGAAGAGCAGTATTTTTAGGCTATTCTCAAGTGATGCAATACCCAATGATTTTTCTTCTCTCTGTCCAGCTGCAGCCATATCTATCTTCTCTGCCACAGACTTCTTCTGTAGGACAGGTGGAAACATCAAATGTATACTTATAACAGTAATTCATTTATTTAAAATACAACTGTTCTTTACTACTACTGTCGTTAAAAATCAAAGATTACAATCGCCAGTTGAAAATTACTCAGTTTTTATAGTAATGGAGAACAGAAGCAGAACACCAGCATGAGGCATAGTAAATTAGCTTTTGTGATAGCTACTCTTACATTCTCAGCAACATTTGTTGCTGCTAATTTCTGTCTGTCAATCTAAACTTCTTTTGTACGTGGAACAGACTCCTCCAATTCTGTCACAGCTTTCTGTGATTGACACATGGACTGACAACACTGTCAGCATTGAACAGAAAAGATGACCATAACACACACATCCCCATTTCTGCCTTAACCCCTGCCGTCAAGACCCTTGTGCATTTGATTTGGTTTGAAATGAACAATCTTCTATCCCGATTCAGGGTCTTTGAGGGCCTGAGCTTGGATAAAATTCATCAAACAAGTCTGGGGATATATTAAATTATAAGTAAGAGCCAAAAGAAATATTACTGTCAAATTATAATTTAATAGTTGAGAATGACTTTGCAAAACAGTTTTAGTTCCAACGCTTAAATAATTCTTGCTATAATGTGAGTATACATTTTTTGTATGTGATGACCTTTTTGGAGATAGAGTTCTGTCAAGACGCATCCCACTGAGACAGATACCATGAGATTAAACTACATTTCAAAAGGCAAAAAAGTACCCGATATAAAGAAGTAAGATTTTAGTTTTTTTTATTCGGTACCATTCTAAGCTCAAAACTGTTCACTGTTAACTCAAACTGTTTTGAACACTTGAACCACCTGTGTAACATCTTAAAAGTACTATATTCTGTCATTTTGACATACCTGTCTCTTCATGCCAACTGCATTTGTGCTGCCAGGTATTGTGAGAAGGCTGGAAGTCTTAACAGTTTTATCCCGTGAACAAAACCTTTCTAAAGATGGTTTACCTTCGTCGTTGGCTGGGGTATACAAAGAAGCAGGAAAACAAAATGTATAAAGTCAAAACAGAATATGAATTCCTTTTGATAATTTATCTTTATGGAAAATACAAGTAAGAGAGAACAAGTTTCTCATCAAATATGACAATGTGTCTAAAATGGTTTAAGCTACAATGTAGTAGTGGATGTGAACAGAAAATAACGTTGACACCTATGAAACAGACAAGCTGCATAGAAGAAATTATTCTTCTGGACAGATGTTAGCTTAGCTAAACATCACTAATAAACAAACACTGCCACCTAACATATCAAAACCCATCAAATATTAGACAAAGGGCTGTGATTGGACAAGCCAGTGTGCTAGAGTTACAGAAAACAAGCTCTCAAAATAAACAGGCCCCTGATATAATGTCTACTAATTTACAGTGACACCCCCCTGACTAAAAAATAAATAAACAAATAATCCCTATTCTTTATACTGGTAATCTTCCCATGGCTTCTTCATGTAACACAGAAGGCTGGATAATATGCTGTTGACTTTCAAAGTATTAATACTTAAGAATGGTAAGAATCTGATAGATCAGTCTGAGACTGATAACTCAGTATCTGAGAACAGTAAGCATGAAGAATAACCAGCACATCAAAATATTTTATTTTGTTTCCAGAAAGCTCAATGTGGAGTTATTTTTTATCTCTATGTTTTTGGTTTTTTTTACATGATGAGGTTAATACAGTTTTACTGAAAACGGTGCAATAGAAAATGCCAGACACTTTCTAGTGATACCTACAAGATAGCTGAGATGCAAGACAGTTGCCACTAAGCACAAGTTCTCCTCCTCTGCTGCAAATGAAGGTTGTGGACTCTGAAATCTTCGTCTTGGCAGGGGTCACCATCTGGATGAAAATCAAAATGTATGTGAATGTTTTGGACGGTTTTGTGAACTGCTAGTACACAAAATCATGTATTCCCACATAAAGCTAAATCTAGAGTAGGATGATTTAGACAGAAGTTCTAAATTTATGCTGCCAAGACATTTTTAATAAACAATTCAATTCAAAGCTCTTACCGGTGCAGATGCAGCTGTGGCAGATAAAACATAGGGTCCAGTATTTTTCTCACTTTCACCAATGGAAAGTTGGCTTTCTGGAACAACCTAGTTAAAAAGTGACAAGCAGGACACACAATCAATTCATACCTACAATACTAGGTCCAAATTATAAAGGGACAAACACCTGCTATAAGTTTTTCAAATTGTATCTTGCTAATTTGATCCAAGGTCATTTAAAATCTTATCCAGCCCTCAGTGTGTGTAGCTGCTTCGACATTTGACTACTTAGTACATTCTGACATCCAAACTGTAAATTGAGAGAATTAAGTTGATGAAACTATGTTTACCTGGATGTTGTTCCCCTCATTCGCTGTTTTAACTGCAGTCACTACAGTTGTGAGCTGGCAGAGACAGACATTTGTCAATGCTACTTGCCAAATTTATAATGACTATAGGAAAGACTCATAATTAAATTGTATGAATGCTATCATGATAAAAAAAAAAATACATTTACAGATTGCCAAGTCTTCTCAATGTTCATTCATCTTCATACTTAAAATTTTCTTGTGTGCATTATGATGCAATGGGTAAATATAGTAAACTAGTGTTCCAGTATGGTCTCTACTTTGTTTTTGCTGTATCCGTAGGTGTTGCAAGCTGCCTTCAGGATGTCCAAGGAGGAGCTGAAATGGATGGTAAGACTAGATCCTTCCACTGCACCAATCACCACCACCTCTGACAATTTTATCTGCAAGACCTGCCTCTTGCCTTTATCTAAGAGATAGGAAAAAATGGATTTGAGTAAATGTTTAGAAAACATGTGCAGTTACAAAAAAGTGAAAAATAACATCTGTGAAGAGCTCTTGGTTCATCAGTTGTGCTCTGATCTCAACTAAAGCAAAGGCTATTAAAGACAAATAAAGATATCCAGTTCCTTTATGCATCATTATACTTGTAAATTTATATACAAGTGCTATTTTCTTCTTTCCTATCCTTGTGCAGATGGTTTCATGGTAGGGCTGGACAATATGGCCTTTGAAGCATGTGGGTTAACAATATATATTGCAATATATTCTTTCTTCCGTATATAAATGTCAAAATGAACATACTCACACATCACAGTAGAATAAACACTTAAAAAATATAAAATGTAATTTTCAGAGCATTAAAACTTCAAAAATTCTAAACCTTTCAAGTAATTTTTAACTGATCTTGTGCATGGTCTTCTTTTGCTTTACCTTCAGTTAAAATCTGTAGGGATAAATATATCTTTGTGGTATTTTGTGAACATTAAATGCTCGGCCAAGACAGTCATTTTGACAGTTTCCAAATTAGCATATTCAATAATTCAAATTAAACCATGAAGCCTTGCTGGTCCCTGACTTCACCTAAAAATATACAAATTTTCATTGTAACAAGTTTATGTCTAAAGAATAACAATTTCTACACATTTCTGAGACAGGTCTTTCTGACCCACCGGATTTTGTGCAGTTTAGATTTCCGGATCAAATCAAAATGGGTATGAATAGTTTATGACACTATTCATATAGTGCTTCCATACTGCTTCCACGTTCTGTGGGATTTGATTTCAATCACTTCTGTCAGGTCCATAAATATGGAGGACCAGGAGGGTCATCGAAAAGCAATGCAGAATTTTTTACGATGATTAATTAATTGTGAAATAAAAATGTAGCAGGCTCAGAAACAACTTCTTCCCAGTAGCTGTAAGACTGCTGAAATCTAGTCATAACCCCCCCCCTTTTTTTATCCTATATTTTATATTTCATTTATTGCTTGTCTTTTATGGCTTAAACCGGGACCTGAGTACTAATTTCGTACCAGAAACATGTAAATGTGTGCTAGTATGACAATAAAGTTCTTTGAATCCTTGGATAATTTCCGATTCAACAATTAATTCATATAAGAAGAAATAAAATTTCCAAAGCACTTTGTACTTGCACATTTGAAATGGAATTATTAAAGAGGAATTACATATTGTATTCATTAATTCATTATCAAATCCTGTGATTTG
>JBBBVU010000014.1:17351532-17361987 GCA_037177055.1 Atherinosoma microstoma | reverse complement strand
GGGACCCATCCAGACCAGAAGCCAGCCCACCTAGAACCACAGAGGTTGCCACCACAGCCATTAGGCTGAAGCGCAGATCGAGCACTCAGATCGAGCAGGCAAAGCCACCGGTGTAGAGGATCCCCATGAGGGAACACTGGAGTTAAAAAGTAATAGCAAGATCAAATAAGGGTAAAAACAATAAGAACAGATAAGAGCAAAAATAAAAATACACATATAGGAGTTCATGACAATTAAATTAAACTAAATTAAAAAAACATATATAAAATGAAAAAATAAAATACATAAACTAAGATTCAGTTAAAAGCTAAACTAAAAAGGTAGGTCTTAAGCCTCTTTTTAAAAATATCTACAGTCTCTGCGGCCCTGAGGTCCTCTTGCAGGCTGTTCCACAAGCGAGGGCCATAATACTGGAATGAGGCCTTACCGTAAGTTTTAGTCCTAACTTTAGGAACCATTAAAAAGTCGGTACCAGAGGACCTCAGGGTCCGCGAGGGCTTATAATTTGAAAACAGATCAGATAAATAAGAAGGCCCAAGACCATGAAGACATTTATAAATGACTAAAAGAACCTTAAAATCAATCCTGAAACGCACGGGGAGCCAATGCAGCGATTTTAAAACTGGTGTAATGTGTTCCCACCCTCTGGTCCTCGTCAGAACTCGTGCCGCTGACACCCAGATTTCTCACACAGTTAGATGGTTTAAAATTATGCAGTTTAGGTAAAACAATCTCTCTCTTGTCTTCAGGACCGATAATTAAAACCTCAGTTTTGTCCTTTTGTCCATCTGATGCTGGCATGGAGGACTTGTTAAAATCAGTATTTATTAAAAGATCTATTGTTTTAAAAAGACATTTTGCATTGTTTTTGTTGTCTGGAATAAGATTTGAAAAGTGGAGTGTTCTAGCCTGCTTTACTGTTTTATTGTAATTTCTGAGATGTTCCTTAAAATTTTCTAAATGAATGGTTATTTTTGTTTTCCTCCATATTCTTTCTGCTTTCCTGCAATTTCTTTTGAGGTCTGTGATTTCTTTATTTCTCCATGGCAGTGTAGTTTGGATCCTATTGTTTTTGTTCATAGTGGAGCTGCAGCACTGATTGCTGATTCCAGTTTGCTGTTAAAATTTTCAACAATAAAATCACAGGATGCAGGTTTAAAATATCAATAAAATTTGCAGCCACCTCAGAAGTAATATATCATTTCCTCACAGTTCTCACTTGGGTCTCCCGTTGGATAAAACTGGTGAAGTTAAAAAATACACAGTAGTGGTCAAACACAGCCAAGTCAACAACAGAGGATACACCAGTGGACAGGCCATATGTAATGACCAGATAACAACAGAAGCAATCTAACGGTCCATTTCCTCTATAACAGGTTGATATTTTGTCCTTTCATGATAAATAATAAACAGCCTGATCTTATTTACCTTCTTCCCATGTTGACATGTAATGATGTCACATCATGTCTCTACGCGTTTCTATGTTCCATGTCTAATGTTTATATGTAAAGCACCTTGAATTGCCCTGTACATGAAATGTGTTATACAAATAAACTTGCCTTGCCTTACATGCCGTGCCACACACAGGTGAACAACATCTGTGTGTGTGTTTGTGTGTGTATCCTGTTTGTAGATGTAACTGTTTTTGATCTGCACATTAATTATCTTGAGGTAACAGTACCTCTTCCTCAGGTAAGGAGAAGTAAAAAGAGATGCTGCGGCTGCCAAGATTGAAGTCAATCCAGAATTCCTCAAGCTTCTCATCTGAGGGCATCAGCAGCTGACAAGATAATCAAAATCACTTATGAATTATGGGTATTCAAACTTCCCTGCCAATAACTAAAAACAACTTAAAGTGTAATTTATTGTTCAAAGACAAAAAATTGTTAGATTGCAGTCTGCTGTTATGTGTCATTTTAATTAATCATGTTATATTTCACATATTCAGATTCAAAAGAAATCATGTTAACACTGACCTCATACTTGCCCAGATAAACTTCCAAACAAGGAAAAGAGTGCACTCTGCAGTAAAAACAGTCAAAAAGTCCTCTTGTTAGCAATCCACATATTGTTTATCCAATTTAAAAGAACCAAACACTGTATGTTTTTGTAGTTAACTATAGACATTGAAGGATTTCTGTTGTATTAAAACTGTAAGTTTGTGACTTGGCTCAGGAAAGAGATATACTTCAGATTAAAAGTCATTATAACTATGAAAATGGAAACTTTTCACTTTGGAACAACAACCCAAGAGTCTGCTACATTTCCCCATTAAGTGCTAAGCAGTGGCATTTTTATACCTTCTCTTGTCTCCTTGCATCCCATTTACCATGTTCAAAAACCTGCGACAAGCCTGAAATCACACAGATTTATGTACAATTCTATACAATTATCCATAATATTAACAGAATAAAGTATCACAATTATGCATCAAAATATAAATGTATAAGTGAAAACTAACAAGCCTAATTTTACCGTTTCAAACTCTGCATCACTGATCTGAGCAAAAGCACTGGCCACATGTCCCATTCTGAACCACTGAACAGCTAGCTTCTTCCTCTGGTCAGGGGTTGCCATTCTGCATAGGGCCTCCATAAGTGATGACTGCAAGTCATAATCTGGAAAATTATGGTTTTACATTTGTACTAACAATGGGTGAAAAGCGACTGTTGGATTCAATAGATAGAGAGGGTTATGAAGAGGAAGAAAATTAAGAGAAACATAAATTACCACCACCCTCCAATATACAACCGGCAAGTTTAGCCCTGTGGAAAAATTAAAACAATAAAAGATTTAAGGGTGTGAATATAAAAATAGATTTTGATAGCAACTGAAATGAAGAAAATATTCTGACATACATGATATCGGAAGCCTCCTGCGATGTCAAGATCTTCCTGTTTTCCTTAATCTCCATTGGGATCTTGTCCAGAATCAAGTTATATTTACGAATTGCCTGTAACATTATTATTATCTAGTTAGTTTGGAAGTAAACAGTTTGCGCTTCAGTTTATCAGATTCAAAACTATTCCCAAGAGAAGCTTTCACAAAATGTATTTCAAACCTCTTTTTGGATCGAGATGTAGATTCTGGGGTCTACTGCTAACTGACCAACAGGATACAGAAAGCACTCAGTTATTCTGAATGTTCCTGTAAAAAATAAAAATAAAATAAATAAAAAATGTGATTAATCAAAGAGTAAAATGTTCTAAAGAAGCTCATCTTGTCTGATATATGCCCATTATCTTCTACAGAAGAATATATATGCCCAGGAAATTATGAGAACAGAAATACAATGCAATCGATTTATCTATTTATTTTACAAAAAAGCAACAGAATGAAAGGACAATGACACTGATAAATTACAATATCTATATAAATGAAGTTTTTCAGTTAGAATATGTGTATGTTGTTAGTTTTAATTCCTGCAGTATGTAGTTTCTAATTGAAGACAAAACACACTGATCATGAAATAGAAATTTAAAAAATGTTCAGGCATACCTTCTTTGCATGTCTCATGAACTATCTACAATCGAAAGGAAAACATATTTACATTAGGAAAAGAAAAATGGAACAATTTCCTTATAATGAATGTGCTTAGTATAAAACATCACCTCACCATTAAGGCATTTAAGAAGTTCTCAGAGAGTGTCAGCAAAGACTCATCCCAAAGTGGGCCACACTGGATCCATAACTGCTTGCATTTCTCAAACCACTGCACCATTTACATAAAAACATGTTCAATCAAACCTGTGCACATTTATTAAAAAGCCCTAAAATCCTTATATGTAACAAATGCATACTTATCTTTTGAATCAGTCCTTTAGTTATTAAACTTGAGAGTCCTTCATCAGCACCAGGTAATTTCAGGTATTTCCCACACTTGTACAGAGTAGCAAAACCCAAACTGGCTGGTTTGGCATCTTTGTGATCTAAACTCTGAAGAATATTAACAATTTCAATAAATCCAAAAACAAACACCATATCATAGTGATCTTGAATACGTCATGACCAGTGTTGGGCACGTTACTTTGAAAAAGTAATTAATTATAATTACTAGTTACTTCTCCCTAAACCTAACTGCGTTAGTAACAGAGTTACAACATTGTAAAAAGAACTAATTACTCGGAAAAATAATTATTCCGTTACTTTAAAAAAAAATTCAAATATGTTGCCTTTAACGGAACTTCAGATTCATCTTCACGTTAATTAATAAAAACTGAATAAAAGGCTACATCTGAATAATAAATGAAAAGGAAATTTTGTAGAATAAATTACTAAGAAAAATCAAGGAGACTAATCTCAGGCTGATGGATGTGACTTTGTCTCTCTTCCTCCTCCTTGTGTGTCTGTATGTGCGCTGTGTTTGTGTGTGTTCGGCTGCACACACTGACTTGCCTGCGTCTCCCCTGACAATATACTCTTCAGTAAAAAAACCATCATCATTAGTGGGAGAAACAGGCTGCGCGGTAAAAACGGCTTAAGTGAACTAAATCATAATGAAACACTATATTGCTTCTTCTGCAGACTGGGTGTAGCACGATTCCTTGTATCTCCTACATACAACACCCGATCTGCACCAAACTGAACATGGGTCAGTCCAGTTCCATGCTGATCACAACCATGTGTCAGATGACGTCATGATGTTATCCCCGCCCCCTGGAAACAGGAAGTGACCCATTTTAAGGCCTAAATGACTTCCTTTCATCAGGCAAACATTAATATACTACCTCTCACCACTCACTGATGATTCCAAACAGCTTATGATGGCTTTTAAACTAACTGAGGAGCTGCTCTGACCCTGGCAGAGGGAGTGTACAGGTAAGGCTGCACACTCCTGCATGACCTAGTGAGGGTGAGAGTGCTATGGCCGGGAGGTTACTTGTAGAGGCGGCGGTGCAATAGGCCAAGAGGCGCCAGAGGTGCGAAGGCCTTCATCGCCGCTTGCGGCTTTAATTCTGTTTTGAAACCTTTTATCCAGAGGATGCTACAGAATGACCCATTTGATATATCACATAATTGGGGGTTGTGAACACGTTATCTTGGAGGTCGTAGCTAAAAAAAAGTTTTGGAACTCCTGTTCTAATGAAGGCTGTTTCATGACATGGGGGGGCCTATTCACAAAATCAGCCTAGGGGCCCCATGACCACATTAATCCACCACTGTCTGCAGACAACTTTTGGCTCGAACATGTGATGCTACTTTATTCTTAACTAGCACCCGCTCACAACAGAACACGGCTTCTTCTACTTAAGTGTATTCTCCAGTTTCAACTGTATCCCTCCACCTCATCTTCACTACATCAGCAGCACAATATAGTCCAAACAAATGTGAAACTTTGGTTCCCCCAAAACAGAGATAAATCTCAACTTACAATAGTAAGCCGTCAGTGAACGTCAGTAACGTAACGGCGTTGTCACGATGAAAAGAGTAATTAGTTAGATTAGCCGTTACTCAAAAACTGGTCATGACACTGGCCTTTATCTTACCCCACTGATTAATTTATCCAATTTGGTGAGAAAATGTTGGGAACATTTCATTGGAGTGCCTTGATGTGCCTCCTTCTCTAAAAACGCATCAAGTGCCTGGACATTCCCACTCTTTAACACTTTGTCCAGAACACTCTCCAGCTGAAAAAAACAAAACAAACAAACATTCAAACAATAGAAGCAACAAAATGATGAAATAACATTTACGTTAACCGACAGTGAATGTACATGATCAGTCTCACCTGTGCTCCTGAACTTTGTGCCATTGTTGTTTTCAAGTAAAGGCTTCACTGCCAATTTAGCTGAAAATTAAAAAAAAAAGCTGCCAGTCACAACATCATGTAAACAAGCATTAACTTCCATGTATCAAGTGATGGTTAACAGTAAACGACTAGACACGTTCTGAAAGGTTAATGTGACTTTGCATTGTGACAGGCTATTGTCATATTTCTGATGACTACCAAAGTGTACAACAGTTAAAATGATTGATCAATGGTATTAACATACAGCTATTTTAGGCATTTCCTTACCCCCGGTCTGGCACAATTATGGGAAAGAAAATATGGCAAACTGAAGCGATCAGACTTTCATTACCATTGTTAGCTTCACAACATGTTACCGAAAGTAGCTAACACTGCTTTTCAACAATAACCGCTAGCGGGCACAGTACTACTTAAAATTTGACGCAAACTGTGTATATATACGATTATATTTTTCTGTTCTTATCTTTCCTATTGTTGTACATACTTACCATCAAAAAGACTTCATTTCCGTGATATTTGTCAGACAGTTTTGACCGTTGGAGACCGGCTGACGCGCGAAATCTACGTTGACCACCCAAGCGCGTGAACGTCATTCCAATTACCCATTGCTACTTCATAAAAGGGGCGTGGTCATATTAGGGCCAGGGCGTGCTTAGGCCCGCTCACTTATCTGAGGCCCGGCCCGCCGTGAGATTAACGCGTAAACCGTCGGCATAATCCATGGCAGGAAGGGACACGGACAGTTTAGCTTTAAAGTTCTGCAAGATGGTTTTTTTTGACAAGACTGACGTATTTTATCAATTCAGTGCTCCAGATAATGGAGGAGAAGGCGACTCAAACCAGTCACACCACACCTGTGGAGGAAAAGAAAATCAAATTTAAACTGTGTGATACGGATTTATGATGCATTCCATGCAGCTGGGAAATCACAACTCTAACAGTCAATTCATTTATGAGGACAATAACAGAGAAAAACGTTTGCATTTCAATAGGCAATTTTAAAAATAAAAATAAAACAAAGTTACAATATGTGGCTGTGAAGTTGGACATTAGCTCACTGGTGATCCTGCTAACCCCATGCTAAAGTGGCTGATGAAACCTTACACAGACACAGGTAGATTCACCTGTTAATGTACCTTCAGCTGCGTTCAGGACGATGGAGCTCCCTGCTGAAGAGAAATGACTGCAAACTGGAGCTGAGCAAGACAATGGACTGTGTACTCCACAATGTTTGTGAGGAGTATGATATCCATGATCACCGTCAGCCTCCACTTCAAGCAGCACCTGACCATGCTAATGTTGAAGGGTCTGACATTAGGTCAGCTTTAATAAATTACTTTACCTGTGAGGAGCAATGTCTGTCCATCTTCATTTATTGTTCACACATTATTGCATAACATAAAAAGATGTGAATTCATTAAAGATAAACTTATTTGACTGTTCAGCTTGGTTTTGGTATACATGTGTTCTAAATACACCATTATTATATACAGATACATATGGGAAAAAACAACACTGCTTGAATAAGAGGTTTTTATTTCTGAAGGGGGGAAAACGAGAATACGCATACAGCAGGGGCAAGATTATTTTTTTGTAAAGTCCCTCTATTATGGACACCATGCCACCTCTCCCCCTCCTCCTGTAGTTTCTCCTCAGACCTTTCCAGGTATGGAAAGCGCAGGTATCTCTCCCCATAATCCTGTAGTTTCTCCTCAGACCTCTCCAGGTACTCCGAGTCCCTCTTCCGTTTACCTGTGTACCACAAAAAGAAGAGTCAGTATAAAGTCAAAAACATTTAAAGCAGGAAACTTCAAGCAAACACAATCTTGTTTGTCCAGAAAAGATAACGAAACGAGACTGTGTCTCAGGAATTGCATGTAAATAAAAAAGACTTTAAAGGCGTCTAAACAAACTTTGATTACTGTAGTTCAGCAGAACACATAGCAGTACATAACTGCTTTAATTCAATCCGATTCAATCCCTTTGATTTTAGATTCTTATCTTGTGTTTCATTGAATTCATTTATTTTAAAAGTTTGTTTTGTTTTCAATGTATTTTTTCTGCAATGCAAAGCATTGAATAGTCTTGTACATGAAATGTGCTTCATAAATAAACCTGCCGTGCCTTTATTTGTATTGCACATCTAACAATAGAAACGTTTCCAAAGTGTTGCACATAAAATCAACAATTCATGGAGAGAAGTGGTCTTGTTAATATTTTTTTACCTGGTCTACTGCATGGTGATGATGAGGGAGGGAAGGTGAGCTGCATCCCCAGGCCTCAGCATTTCCTCTACATCCAGAGACATCAACTCTGTTCAAAACAAAGAAAATCTAAATCTGAGCGCTCGTTATCCGTTTTTTCCATTCTCGTTTTGTGGCTAAAATCGGATAACGGTTCGTTTTACGTTTTGGATTAGGAAACGAAAAATTAAAAACGAGTGGTTTTTTCGATGTTTCATTTCAAATGGAAAACGAACTGCCTGAATGTACATGGTCCGTGTATGTTTTGATCATTGGATTTTCCTTTCAGAAGTTCTAAAAGACAAAAAACAAATGTTTATTTGATTTTTGTTTCAAAGTTAAAAAACTAAAAATGAAATATGAGGCATTTTACATTTTAACTGTTATAATGGGATGAAGAAAAACGGCTTGATTTTGGTTGCATAGTTTGCAGAATGAAAAAATAAAATCATTCAATGCAAAAACAAAGAAAACCAGTTTTAGCGTATTTCAGACTGAAAGTGGTGGTGAAATTTGATAAACACATTAGGAAAATCACAAAAAAAATACAAAGCAATTTAGACTGTTTTAAAGTAATCAGGCACTATATCCCAGACCAGGCCGCCCTCCTATACATGCATGCTATGATATTTTCCCATATATCATACTGTGATAGCATGGGGCCAGGCCACAGCACTGTAGAACTACTTTTGGTCAGTCTTCCTTCTCCTACGAAAGTGCAAAGTTATGGAACTCATTACCAACAGAACTCAAGATCTGAGGGACAGGAGTTGTGAATTAGCCGTTGCTATAAACTCTGTTTGCTTGGCATCAGCTACAATTAAATTATTTTCTTTTGTACAAATAACAATCTGTCAGGACCACTTTAATTGAAAGAAATGGACCGTTCTATAGGCGGATTTTATAGAGTTACTCTGCAGTCATCTGGGCACAGCTCTGATGGTGTAATCCCTCGGGATGCCCTCCATTATCAGGTCGATGCTCACCGCGAGCTCCTGTTGCGATCGCACCAAACCTGTTCTGCATCCCTCCAACATCTTCTTATTGGCTGTGAAATGGGTATACCCTTTGCTGTGAGCCTACAGTAATATTTATATTATTGGTTACCGGAGGAATTTTTCATAAAGGTGCAGATGAGAAATTCTTACCAGTCTGAAGAATGTTTTTATAGTTTGTTTGGGGGGTGGATGCATAGACATATATATATATGTCTATGGGTGGATGGGTTAGCTTAAATCTGCTTATAATATAATATAATATAATAACTAGGTTAAAACTTTAGTAAAAACTTTATTTAGGCCTATAGCTGCATCTTTGAGATCATGAAGTTGAAATGAAGAGACATCTGATTGAAGCTGTAGAGAAAGTATCCACTGATACTAATCAGCTGGTTCAGATTAGCTGGCTTTTGACAGGTGAATGAGAGATTCTCCCTGTTGCATGGAACGGTTGTTCAGCATAAAAAGTACATGGAGGCCAAGATAAAATAATTTGTATACTTAAGCTTGTTTAGCAGGTTTTGTGGAAAAGAAATCAACATTTGTTATGAATTTTTTTCTGTGTGAGACCATGGTATAAGCCGATTAAACAACTCAGACCCATGCATTATAAAGTTTTAATGCACTTTGCTGCGCGTCGTGGTGTTATAGACTCCGCGTTGTGCATTAAAACCGTGTAATGCACGGATCCTCATTGTTTAATCCTTACTTATGTCATCAATTTAAATTTATATTGTGGTGATAAACTAATATAGACTCTTACGTATCAACGAGGCAGGAATGTTATTGGACCATCAAATTAGACCAGAACAAAAGTTGCATTTATTTTGCCAACTACTCTGATCCCAGGTGCTGATTTAGATAATCGGTCATAACAGATGATTAACTGTCCTACCTGGGTCTGCATTCTAGGTTTCTTTGGGTCTTGCTCTGATCCCAAGGTTGATGCGTCAGTCTAAAAATAGATTTGAAAGTTTAAAATACTGTAAAAATAGTTTCTTTTGAAAACTCAGTGAGTCTCCACAGATTCCCAGGAGTAATTAGCATGCATGTTAATAACCACTGTTAGAACATAGACCTGCTAATCAGTAAAGAAGTGGGTCATCATGATGATGCAGATGTAATGGGTACCAGAGTCCAGAACTTGTTGACAGCAGAAAAACATCAACATTGACCCTACAAACCACCTAACAGATCATTTTAATTTATTTCCGACACAACTCCATCATTTAACAAATGTTTTTACTGTCTGCACTTAGAATGCCTTTCTAATCACATTGTGATACTCTACATTTACATCACAACTATTTGTAGATGACATTACTAATTAATCTTTTAACTATAACCATCCATCCATCCATCCATTTTCTGTACCGCTTAATCCAATCCAGGGTCGCGGGTGGGCTGGAGCCTATCCCAGCAAGTATCAGGCGAGAGGCAGGGTACACCCTGGACAGGTCGCCAG
>JBBBVU010000014.1:17339199-17351432 GCA_037177055.1 Atherinosoma microstoma | reverse complement strand
AACCTCCCAATGAGCTTCTTTTCAGCTCTTCACAAACCTCCCGGATGGTCTGTCCATTCATTTTACAGTCATTGGTGGAGCTTCTAGCCTTGAAGAGTCCGTAACCTGCTACCTAACGCTATGTAAGTTCCGGGTCAGTGCACTGTCAATCAAAAAATTCACTGCCCAATGGAAAAGGTCTTCTCAGAAGACCATCCCACCTGAGAGGTTTGTGCCAGAAGTGAAAGCAAAGGTCACGTTCACACCAGCCTTGTTTAGTCCAGTTGAACTGAACCCTGGAGCGTTTACCTCCTTAGTGCGTTTTGTTTTGGTTGATGTGAACGCTGGCCTTGAACTCTGGTGCGGACCAGTCAACCGCTCTCGGGTCCGCCTGGCAGGGGTGGTCTCAGACCGCTATCAAGTGAACACTAGAGTGGATTACTTCCGGTGTGAACCCCATCCAGCTGCATGCGGTACATTGCTGCAGTCTATCAGCACTTATATATTTGACATACAGTACTTCCTTTGTTATTTGCAGGCTTAGTCCCTGTCTGTTAAGTGTCTGTAGGTAGGTCCATGCGGTTGTTATTTTTTACAGTCTATGGTCGGTCCGAACGACCCGCTGGTGCTCAAAGAAACGGGACTGCATCCACTAGTTCCTGAAAGAAGGGACTGTTTTCACGGTTCCCGTTGAGCATGCAGGGTTTTAAATTATTTAAAATGATCATATGAAGAAGGTGTATAGATCACAGAAGCAGAGCTAGAGCTGCTGCCTTCGATTTTGCCTGCATGCTTCGCTATGTGACTACACATGCACGCCACGGTGCATCCGTGGTGGATGATGTTGCCAGATTTGGTGTTTCCCTCCCAAATTTTTAAGGCATGTTTACAGTGTGTTTTTGTGGGATTTTGCTTGGAGGCTCCATAGAAATCTGGCACTGGTTCCTTAATTTTTCGTTCATCCAAAATATGAACGAGTTCATGCAGAACACTGGGGGTAGGCCTATTCATTCATTCAAGGAGATGCATGGATTCAGTAAAAAAGAGCTGCTTATATGATGTGCCAACTTTGTGATTTTTACATGTGATTATGAACTTTTTATTGTCCACTTACCTCACTGGTCGTGCTTGTATGGCAAAAGAAAAAACATGGTGGTAGTCTCTCATTATTGCCTGCCGTCTTCTGTGATATGACTGTTCAATTGCAGAGCGTCTTCTGCGACGTGCGTGTATTAATATATTATTTAATGGCTGCGGTCTTACCAGCCGTTCATATGCGGGGTCCATTAAAGTCTGCTGATATGCAGTCCAGATCAGCACCAACATGAAAATGAGCAGAAGATGCTCCATGATGTACAGTAAAAATTGCAATTCAAAATTGTGGTCTACCCGCCTAAACTGTATAAGCAATCACAGAACGGCATTTGCTGCCACGTGACAATGTTTGGACCGTTTGAGTTTGGACTTTGTGAACCGGACCAATTGAGAAACTGCAACAATGTATCATCTTCGCTTTGGTTGAATCAGAAGATGGACCTTTTGGTGTGAACACGACCAAAAAGTCCAGGAGCGCAGGGGGAGAGTCAGGAAGTTAACTGCAAAGCTGGTAGCAAGAGCAAAACTCTGATCAGTGAGAACAAAACAGAAGGAACTGATAACAAAAATATATCATGTCAAACAAAGAAAATAATTAACACAATTACACTAAATATTTGATTACAGATAGTAAGTTTTACTTTTGGTATGACTTTTTTCTTTTTCATTAATGTTTTTCTCTCAAATTCTTGATTTTTTTTTCTCAATCTTTTTGGCACAAATCTAATCCCATACTTCAGCTCCTTTGATTAAAACATAATTCCACAACAAAAAGTTTGTGAGATAATTTATTGTGCAAAATAACAGTTCATTTCATTTTATGAAACCATTTGATTTAATACATTTTTATCCATTTCATGTTTTAGACATTTGACGTGACAATATTCAATTAAAAATATACAAATACACGGATAAAAATGGTTCAGCAGATCCAATTCCTGTGTTGTACAAAACTGCGTTCTCGCCAGTTATCCATCTGAAGGCCAAGTGGAATAAAGTGAATCTATTTGTGTTGCACAGAATAATTACACTGATCTGTGGGTGTCACATCCAAAATATGCTTCTGCAGTGAAGTGAAGTTTTTAAATTGTTGAAAAAATGTAAAAAAATAAGTGCACTAGTGTTTGTTAATTTTACTCTGGCCAGTTCTGATCAGTGTTGATCTCATATTTAACTATTCACAGGCTTGCAATGGTAGCACGAAGAACAAAATGATCATTTTATGTTGCCCTGCAGTTATTTTTGACAGGTTTTTGCTAGCAGCAGTCATAAAGTGCTCAATAGACTCCTTCTACTACTATTCTAAATAAAGTGCACCATGCTGTCTTCACATTCTTTAGGCACAGTGAGTTTGTAGTTTTTGCAGACTAACTTGTAATTCTCTCCGTTATTGTTGTCCCAGTATTCAGCCCCGCAGACTTTGTACAGGATGGCAAACTCTAAAAGTGCTCCTGGCTTCAGAAATGGTGGAACTGGCAGATGGAACCGAAATGTATCACAACTAAATTGTTCCCCTCCTCCTTCCCAGGTTTTAGTAATGGTGGTGACCCAAGAGGCCTTTGTTTCTGTAGAACTCTTCCACTCTGTAAATGAATAACGAGCTCCAACATCTTTCTCAAAATTTAAATTGAGGACTTGGACAACTCCAATAATCCCCAGTTCAAAACACAAAACTCTCTCCAGACATACTTTCTGCTCATGGAGACGATGCAGGAATCCTGGCTCGTCGCCTGGTTGTTGGGCAAAAACTGGCTTCAGATATGGCAGGGAAATCTCCAGATTCCTTCCATCTGCCATCTCAGCACCCATCAACAACTTAAAGGTAACATGTTGTGGCACAAATGGATCCTCCCCTGATCTAAAAAGCCTGACATCTTCCAGATCCAACCCCAAAGAGTCAACAAACCTTACACCAACATTTCTGCATTGCTTCTTTTTCTTCTTTGTGGCAGATGGCAGAGAGCGTGACCGTTGCCGGATGATTGGCTTAGGTGTAGGTTCACAAGCGAGAAACTGGTGTAATTCTTGTTCTTTTGGCAGAGCGACTCTGGGGCTTGGTGGGCGTATTGGAACAGGCTTCTTCCGTGCGTTAGGTTTGTCAGCTTTAAGCATTTCAGTCAGGTTAACAGTCATGCAAGGCCTTGAGACACTGCCGTGTCTGGACACTGGCTGCACAGATTGTGAAGGGAGAATCTTCTCATGTCCAATAAACCACCCTTTATCCATGTTCTGCAAGAATTGAGATTGTGCTCACCTGCATGAAAAGAAAATAGTTGAGAAGTAAAATAATTACGGATGTCATATTCATTCCATTCAAATTCAAAACCCTCATGACCCAATTGTAACATCTGTTCTTTTCTTTTTTATTAATATTTTTTTAAATCTTCAATATCGTTCTGAACCTTCGACAAGCTCTTACAAAACTGGCAAAGTGGGCGTGTACTCTGGGAGTACGTGCCTGTAAGCACAGTTTATTTCTCTCTGGCCAAACATTTGAAGCAGAATTGAAAATGTCATTTATAGGGTTCAATATATTTAGACTTTGACATTGCCTCACCATATAAAGGTCTGAAACATTAGTTGCATCCAGGCTGCAGGATGTAGCTTAAGCTTGATCCTCCATTTAAAATGATATTTATCAGAACTGCGCGTTTCCGTTCGTCATTTACTCTACCACACTGGTTTCTATCATAAAACCTGATTTATAAACGGTAGGAGCACGCATACATCCAGCTTGAAGTAGTTGGAAATCAGCTAGCATGCGCGCAGTTAACAGGAAACTACATATGTGCTAGTTTCTCCGACGGTGCATGGGTGATTGAGTAATTTAAGGTTTACACTTACATGTATGTTCATTCATATTGAGCCTTTGTGGCGGAAACGGTAATGGCCGTTTCTCCGCTCGTGTCTCCAATATTTCAGAGCAATAACTTGACTTTCAAAACCGCGCTTGCAATGGATTTAAATACCGGTTGGCATGCTAGTACTACGTTTCCCATGATGCACCTCTGGCGCTAACTTCGGCACACGGGCAGCAAGCCAGTCAGCAGCAGGTAAACAAACCTATCTGACTGAGGGAAGAGGAGCTAAACAAAGCGTCTGCGCTGTTTGACCGTGTTGCATTTACAATGGCGAAAATGATGACACTCGGATAAGACGGACGTCTGCTGTCACCGATTACATAAAAACAAATACAACTGCAGTTTTAGTTGAATAACGAACAAGGTCGACAAATAGGACGCGTTAAACAGCAGAGAAGCTGATATCTGCGCATGATGCATTGCAGCACTTCGAAGAAAATGGGTGATTTTAGCCATATTCTCAGACTAGAGTGTCTGATCCGAGATGTCGGTTGGCTTCTTTAGCTACCGTGTGATTTTAAATCCCTACTTGCCTCGAAACAACATCTTCTGTGGTGCAACATGGGCCCCATCATGCAGGAACGCACAGCATCCACGACACTGAAACGCGTCGTTTCCAAAGAGAAGATACGGGTTAAGAATACTGAAAATAACGGCACAGTAACCAGGTAGGCCTCTTTTTCTTATCTTTTGCAGTGGCACGTATAAGAAAAATGCAAAGACAGAGTAGAAGTAAGGCTCACAAAGTGCTATCATGTTTCCACAGTTCAAAGAAAGGCAACAAAATGAAGAAAGCAGTGGGTCAGATGAAAAATGGCCTTCCAGGACCAGGTCAGGATAAGGACACAACAGCAGCAGCAGTGTACAGGGTATGTGACTGGCATCCTGACAAATTTCAAAAGATTATTTAAAAATATTTTTCTTTTTACTTTAACAGTGAGAAGATAGTTTCAGTGTTGCAACATGTGCTTTGGGTTATAAACTCAACAGGAGTAATTGTGGAAGTAGTAATGAACATAATGATCATGTTACAGGGTGCACAATCTAAAGGCGGCAGGCTCAAGCATACCACTACACGGAATACAGGCAAAGTCTCCAGGTAAGAGAAGGGTGTGCATTATTTTTCTGAATGTGTCCCTTTAGCTATAATTAACCTACATCCTTTAGAAGCATCCCCCTGAACTCATGTCCTTCTCTTTATAGTCCTGAGCAAGAAGGAGAACTGAGACCTCAACTCCGCAAACAGTCAACTGCACACAGGAAAGAGGAAAAACGAGAAATTCAGCGAATGTCACAGTGCAGCAGCGAGCTCCTTCAAAATCGTCAGGGAATGGGAAAAAACCGGCGAGCCCTCTCCCTCCCTCTTTCTCCAATATCAGGGCTACGACACCCACCAGTTCTGCCTCTATCACACTCACCGGCCCCCACCCCAGAGGCACTACAGCGGCACTACAATGACAAGGAAGACGACACTGACAGTGCCAGCGACCTGTCTGACTCAGAGAGGCTCCCTGTTCTGCCCTCTCCATGCACCCCCTGCACCCCTCCTCACCTCAACCTCCGGGCAGAGATCATCAACACTAATGACTTTCCCCTGGAAATTCCAGGACCCCATGGGATAGTGGGTGATGAAGATGAGAGTGAAAAACCCAGCTACAGTTACCCAGACTTTCTGCCTCCTCCCTTCAACAACTGGAGTCTCAGACAGCTGGCAGTGTTTCTTCACACGGATGGTCGTGGTGCCCCTCGGCCCAAGCCTGTGGGGCCCCTAGAGAAGTACCTGGAGAGGCTGCTGCAGCTGGAGTGGCTCCAGATCCAAACAGTGCAAGCAGAGAGCAGCCGTCCACCTGGGAGCCGCCAGAGGCCACAAGGCTTTCCCTCTGCCACCACTGCACACCTAGCCAGGCCTCATACAGCACCGCCTTCCCGACTCAACTCCCCCAAAGGGCTGCGGCAAGGCCAGCGATCCTTTCCATTTACCCCTGTAAACAACCCGCCATCACCTGCCTCCACCCAGCACCAGCTCACCCGCTTTCCAGTTTGTCCCCATTGTCACATTCGCTATCCACTGTGTAATGGAAGCTGCTCTGCCTATGCCTACCAGCGGCACTCACGGCTCAGCCCGCTGCTTGAGCGTAGAGCGCGACCTGGGGCGGCATCAAAGAGAAGCAGCAGCGAGACCCGAGCACCCTCCACAGAAGGCAGGAGCCCAGGAGGACAAGGGGGAGGTGGAGGAGGGCCCCAGACCCCTGTTAGCCCATCAGCTGGTAAGAGTCATCTCAGGCACATGCAGGCTGCAGGTAATGCCCGTAAGCAACCTCTGGAATCTAGCACTAACCAAAACAGCAGAGGTCAGGTGAGGAAAAGCCGTGTCAGAGCTAATTCTGAGACAGATGTTAAAAAGGAGCCAGGTGCAATTAAAGCATCAAGTGCAGAGAAACGTGGTTTTGCTGCTAGTAAGAAAGATATTATCACCTCTAAGAGAGAAGAAAAAGACTGGCAGAGGACAGAAGCAGGAGGTCAGGCTTCTAAAACTGCCATGAAAAGAGCTGCTAAAGACCCAGCATCTCTCGCTAAAGCTCCGCTTAGCAGTAAGCAGAATAGTAAAACAAAGAATGTGCACTTTGTTGCAAAGTAATCTTTATAGATCTGCAGTATAGTGCTATACTTAGTGGTTACTTGGTGAAGAAGTTTAAACTTATGCTTGCTTTCTGTGTAATCAGTGTAATACTAACATGTTCTAACTGTTGTACAGAAGTCTTAACAAGTCAGTAGTGTACAGCCCTCAAATGGATGACACTCAGCAACTGAGCAGCTAGAGTACACAGAGAATAACACTGCATTTCATTCAAGTGTACAGCTGTTTAAAAGGAATGCTCATATGAACCTGAACGCTGCTAGGATTATAAAACCAGTCTTTAATGTAAACTGAATTCTCCACTTGCACACTTTCTCAGTAATCTACTAATATAAAAATATGGATAGAATAGGCATCTACTTGTACCGCTTAACAACTTTGAGCATAAGTAATCCATAGTGGTGTTTAACACAGGTCATTGCATTTCAGTCATCAAACACTGGAGGAAATTTTGAGTTGGAATGCATTTATTTGACATGGTTTTATTTAACTTGATGTTCATTTTTATTCTTTTGTGCCTCATGTTTTAAAACATGCTAAGGTCAAGCATTTCTGTCTGAATGGGAGGTACACTGGGGTGGTGGGTTACTGCAGTACTGTGGATTGTTTCAGATACTTTGTGCTATGATTTAAAAAGTTTTGTTACAAGGGCTTTTCATGTTTGAACAGCTTGAATTGTAGTCTATGATAAAATGCTGTATTTTGCATAGAGCTGAGCTCTTCCTGTCATTGAAGATGATGTAATGTTTGCTACGAATGTAAATGCATATTTTTCCAGATTTTATATATCATAGTTATATTTATGACAAGTGTTGTCGTTGGCTTGTATTAATCATTTTCATCATTGTTTACATTGTTACGCACAATAAGAAAATGTTATGTCAAAGAGCTGAATGTACCTTTGTCTCTTTTGCTCATTCCACTCATTCGATGGAGTTTGAACACATCATATCTGATAGGCTGTAACATGGTGATATTGTATTTGTCACCTCCACATTCCACTGCATACTTGATGTCTGTAGAACACTGTTTACATTAGAGTGCTTTATCTGTTTCTTGTGTGATTTTTAACATGTGTACTTGATTCACAGGAAAACTTCATTAATTTAAATGTGATGTATTCTGACTGCACTTATTTACTTAATATCCATGTAAAGTATCAAAGCCATAAGTAAGGGGCCAGGACAGGCAATGTTGTTGAAAATGTGTACACTACATTGACATGCACGCTGAAAGATTGTGAAATGTATTTCTCAGTGTTGAATGCAAGTGTTTGTAAGGCATAGAAATAAATGACGTAAGTGAAATATACTATTTTGATTCCAACTGGCTTAATGACACATACCAAAATCCAAATACTGCAAGCAAATACAGCTTAACCATGTCCTCATGACTGTGTAATTACACTTGTTACAGAATTCATGAACACAAAACATCATCACGATGATAATTGTTCAAACTACTTTCAAGAACGTTTAACGAACGTATTTAAATATTCAGATTTGAACCAAAGTTGACTTTATTAAATATTAGGAAAGCTAATTTTGTTTGAAGACCTATGTATTCATTTTAAATGATTGGAAAGTGTCTTCTCCCACCATGATGGTAAACTGTCACACATACTACTGAAGTAGCTGGTTAGAAATTCTTGATCCAGTTACACCTTCTTCTGAAATGGGAATGGTTTCAGTAGCTGGCGAAGCTGCTTCTCTCTGTCATTTACACACCCTGCAAAAAAGAACAGGTGTATATTTACAGCATCAATAGAATGATTCAGCCTTTTTCATGTGAAAATATGATCAAATACCCTCATCTTACATAGCTTTGTTAGAATGCCTTGTTTGGATTTTTTTTTTTAATTCGAGAAATGGCAACTCTTGTTGCTTCATTAAGTTTGCATTAACTGCATTGTTCAGTTACCTAAGTGCGTGTTGGCAGTGAAACATGAACTGCCAAATGTTTGTAGGTTGACATCCTCTCTATAGACAGGCCCATCGTTCCACATGAGATCATAGCCTCCCACTCTCTTTTCCTTGCCAGTGAGTCTAATCAGAAAAAAAAGAGAACACTCTTAAACAGCATTCATCTATTCATCTGAAGAGCTGCTACTAAATACTTCTTTATATCTACAGCATGTTCCTTCAAACTTTATGAAAGGCCAAACAAGCTTAAAGATAGTGCCTGACGTTTCTTTAGTTTCTACTTTTGCTTTATGTCTGTGGTGGATTTGGAGCACTAATACCTTGTTCCGTCATGACAAAGAGGCAAATACTTTACCTTCCCTCCATATCAACAACATTCAAAGTGTCCTCAAGCAGTTTGCACTTCATCTCATAATCCTCTTGACTACTGGGTGTCTGTGATGGAGAAGCATTCACCTCAATTAACCACCTGTAAAGAGATGGAGGGCAGCAACATTCAGCAAACATTTATTTAGCCTTTCAAGCCGGCGACAGGTTTGTGCAAGAGGATCAGCACACAATTAATTGAGGGTTGTTGGCATTTGTATAGTACAGAGCACTGTTGTTAGTGTTGTTAGTTACAGTCATTTTGTACAATATTTGTTAGTATAGCAAATATACTGAGCAAATTTATGTCATTCATGTTTTTTCATATAACCTGGCAGGGTTCTTCTACGTTTTTAGGTATTGACATGGGCAAATCAAAAAAAAGTGCCATAATGTGTTTCTCTGTATGTAGTCCTGTATTTGTGGTAAATCATAGCTTAGTAATGCACTTTCAAATTTCAGTTCAATTTATTAAACAGAATCAGGTTTATAGATACACAAGACAGGATAAAAGAGTGAAAGAGAGGGAAAAAAACCCAGAAATGACAAAAAAGATAATCAAGATAATCTAATAACAAATATATCAGCCAGTGGAACCTCAGTCTGGATGAGTAAAGGGAGAAACTCTCAGAAGGGAATATGGGCATCATTACCTATGCTGCATAGGTGATGATGCACTTTGATGACTAGCATCAACACTTACGGTTTAAGGTTCTGGTCCAGTAGTATGTCGTAGCCATACAATTCAAAGCAGTGTTTGTCATTTATAATGACTTTTTGCACACTCTGTAGGCTTTGAATGAAGATGATATCAATCTCTTTAAAGAGGGTTTCCACAAGCTCTCTACCATGCTTGGCAGTCAGGTATCTTCGAAGCTGTTGTATCTGCCATTTACATCCCTTTATAATGATGGATGCAAAATAGAGCAAATGAAATATGATGTAAAATGTTAAAAGAGGGAACTAACATAGATAGAATGTAACAAGATCTATAATTGATTTTTTGAAAACTTTTTTAAATACACACCTTTTCCGGATCATAGTCAGGTGCTGTTTTTTGGACAGACACATTGGTGAGGTGCATATCTAGAAAGTGGAACTAAGGAAAATTTGAAAAACTTTAATGTTCAAAATAGACTTTGCCTGAATATTTTCTCAAAAGAAAAAAACTAGAACATTTGGTAAGGAAAAAACGTTTAAACTACAACAGCTTCATGACACGAAAAAAGGGATACACTTATCATCGATGCTGCTCAGGGAAAAGCGAGTGCTTGTAAAGCGGGCAAAGCCATCCCGATATAGCCAGGCTTTCAAAGGAACATACTGAAATGCAAACACACAGACAGATACACTCATTTCAACATGTAGTAAAATGTATACTTTGTGCAAAACACTGTAATTTACAAGGATCAGTACATACTGATGTGACCAGGACATAAACTCTTAGATCAAATTTCCTGCCTGCGGAGACAAAAGCCCAAGAATTTTCAATCCAGAAGTGCTCACTAATCATTATCATCTAACCCACAATTAACAACCTGTTTAAAAACCACAATTAAGAAATTTTTCAAAGTAGTTTTTATGAGCAGATCATATTTATTCATACTATAAATTCAGTTTATTACCATTTATCAAGTAAGGGTTCTCTATATAGCGTTGTGCTACATAATTTTCCACATGTGTTGCGTCTCTCTGTTCCTCCGCACGGGAGCTGTCCTGTGTAGAAAAGTATTATTAATCTGACTCAAAAGGTCTGTTTTTAGCTATATAATCTATAATCACTCCATGGTAAAATTGAGATATTACCTTCCTCCATTCAATGATGTCTCTCAGTTTCCTGAACAAGAAAATCCCTTTGCCTTGAGATTTTGCTACCTATATAAACACACCAGTTAATTTTCCTGAATGAAATAATATCATTTTACTTTCTGCAGTCATCTAAATACAGAGAATTCTAAGACTGTTCTCATTGTACTGGGTTACATTTATGGATTACTTCAACTCACCGGCTTCATGATCCAGGTGCTGCCATGGCTTCTATTAAACTCCTCTACAAAAAGATGGTACTCACTGGGCAGGGCAAAGGTGCAGGGAAAAAAATCACATTTGGACGCCTCTGTGCGACCGATATCCCTTTCAAGATTTTTCTGGTACCTTTTGAGGTTTTTCACCATGAGATTTTTGCGCGTTAGCTGTGATATAAAACATGTTAATATAGAGTATGAGCACATATTTATTGCTGCTAAAATCTTCTAGTTTATAGTCATAGCATGCTAGATTGATGCTGCCTCACCTCGTAATGGTTGCGAAAGTGGTTTATTCTGACATGTTCTCCCATGTATGTATGATCGAAATTCTCCCTGAGCCAGCCCACATCACACCAATAGAAATCCCACTCTCCATCACTGTAAATAGGAAAACAGATATCACACAAAAACACACAATGATAAAAAGATAAATTAATTAATAAAAAAGAAAACTCAGCACTGATATTTTGTTAAAATATCCATTAAAACTTACTCCTTGACTTCAACCCAGTTTGGTCTTTGGCGCAGGACCTCTTGTACAGTGCTGATAAGGCCACATTTGTAACGCACACTTCTACACTCCCTGAAGAGACAAGGTAACACAGTCACTGTTGTCCGTACTTGTGGAGCATGGATAATTTATAGCCATCTTAACAAACAACACCCACCGTTCCTCACTCTTCCCATTGTCACATAAACCTTTGTATCCAGATGTCTGTAAAGGTAAAGAAAGCAAATAAAATTGTCATGAATCGTTTATTGTAACTAAGTTAATTTACACAAGTACTGTGCATTTGTACAAAACTTAAGTACTTCCAACCTACTTTATTTGGTCTATTTTGATTAAATTCTTTTCAATTCCACTATATTTTTTTATCTGTAATGCTAGAGACATCTTTTATTTAGCATACTATGATTTGTTCACTTAAAAACTTAAAAAGAACAGTTTTTGCAAAATCAAAATAACCAACAGTTTATCAGAGCATAGCTGAAACAATTGTTCATCTAAATAGCTTACAGAAAATTTAAAACTGTTTAGATAACTGCATAAAGGAGCATTTCTGACTACTTTTTACAAAGCCAAACCTATCAATTAATAATAAGGAAAAATGAGCAGCAGATGAATACAAAATTGCATCCAAAAGGTTAAATTTTTCTCTGCTCCAACACATCTGATTCAAATTAAATGAATCCAACAGCTTGTTGTAAAATAATGACCCCTTAATTTGTAGTAAAATCCTGCTTTCACATTAAAGCAGTAATGGGCGATAATATCTATCTATCTATCTATCTATCTATCTATCTATCTATCTATCTATCTATCTATCTATCTATCTATCTATCT
>JBBBVU010000014.1:17316153-17339099 GCA_037177055.1 Atherinosoma microstoma | reverse complement strand
ATCTATCTATCTATCTATCTATCTATCTATCTATCTATCTATCTATCTATCTATCTATCTATCTATCTATCTATTTGCCTTAAGTGCTTATAAGATATGTTTTAGTTAGTATGCAATACGTACTTCAAGAGTTAAAGAGGTCACTTCTTTAACACTTTAAAGTTGCCTAATGCCTACATATTACTGAGATTATCTAAGGATATCTAAACCTAACAAAGTCCTTGTTTGTGCATTTCGCGAATGAATTTGTCTGTAATGACACGACTGCCAATAGTCAAAACTGACTAACCCTGCTAACTACCTCATTACTTGCAAACTCTTTCAATTACGTAGAGATTTGAACATAATACACTCACAACAACTGTATATTGGCTTCATAACATTTTATACTTATATGGCAGGATTCTGCTAATGCACACGAAGCTAATTTACATTTGCGTCCTGTGAAAGTAAACTCTACAAAATACACTTGGTTTACCTTGTACTTTGACATGGATGCGCTCAGCGTCAAATAGGAAAAAACGGAAGCTAGTCGTTCATTTATATTTAAAGCTACATAGACATGACAACAGCCTCCCAAGTTAGTGAAGTTTCGTACAAGAGTCTAACAAGCTGTTGTCATGGTAACCTTGAAAGCGGCTACGGTGAAGATAGTCCAAGTAAGCTTTCCGTAGCACTCATGATCCTAAATTTGAATCTGAAATTTGAAACGTTCTCGTGGAGACTTTTTTCACGAAGGTTGTAATTTATCAATGATTTTTTGAGAGATGTTGGTTCAGCACAGTCAATGGTTTAGCAGTATGATTGGCATAATTTTGTGGTTCAAACAAGTGACTTCAGTCTAACAGGACTTTATAATATAAATCAAAGCCTATAAATACATTTTAGAATTGTATGTAGGATACATATGACTGTGTCAACAGAAAAGTGTTTTTATTTTATTTTAAAAAAGATCAAATAAAACAAAACAAACACAAAACTAGCTATGCTTTGTTACCACACGATGGCGCCAAACTTCACCTAATTAGGCAAAATGGTATTCTGATGACCTTTCATAAGTGTGTAGATTTTTAAAACATAAAAAATCCCTGCTTTATTAAATCAGTTAAAACATCAAACTATTCAGCTATTTAGCTAAATAACACGAATATAAAAAAGAGTAAACAAAAAAGATAATACACTTAAGCTTTGTGTATTCATATTCTAACTATAGATGGCAAAACATGGCCTTTAGACAATTGGCTTAGTGATTGAATGCAATTATTTACCGTGAAGAAAAATATTATGAAAGCAAACTAAACTGTCTGGAGCGGAGAAACCTGGTCTGTACTTGATCTTTGATCCCATGCCATTCAAAGCTTAACACCTTCTATGGCTCATTGAGAAAACACACATTCCTGCATGTTCAACCCCTCACTTGTCAGCAAAAGGCAAATGGCTCGTATCCAATCTGTTTATACTTCTTTGAGACATAAGCCTAGTCTATTTTCAATCCGCATAACATTCCTGAAAAATGTTTGCTGGTACTTGCATTGAATGGCCATTGGTTAATGTTTGTTTGATAATGCCATGGTGGATTGAAATACACCATTTATTCAACTTCTAAAGCTCAGTCCCTACCCAGTTCATAAAAACATTGACAGTAATTGTACTTAACGCCTTGTTGTCAATAATGTGAGAACAGCTTATACATGACTCAGATTCCAGAGGGAAGTAAAATAAATACATAGCTCACCATTTCTTACAGATGCCTTTTTCCTTCTCAGCCACCCACAACTAATCAAACAATCTGCCATATTCAATACTCTGACACTAACAGAACAGGCTATAATTAAGAGGGCTGACAGTTGAATTTTAACGTGTGTGGCCAGCTACCACAATGTCCACAGTGGTAAAGAACATAAGGCAGGCAGCTCAGCAGCATGTAAGAAGGCTGCTCGACAAGATGAGCCAAAACCCTGTATCAAAATATCTCCACTGTGCAGATAAGATACTGCATTAAGTGCTTCATTTCATGGAAATTACTGCTGTTATAAAACAATATCTGGATTGAAGAATAGATCTACTATCAAGTGTTGTCATATGATAATTTAAGTATTTTTTAACAGCATGATGAAGGATTGACAAGAAAATAAAGTGAAATGGGAATACTGATGCATGTCAAATCACAAACAGATGGCTGCAAAATGGCATCAATTTTCCTTTAAACTTGATTTTGGACAAATCAATGACAAGATACTGGAGAAATATATATGTAAATTTATTCTCTGAGCACCAATAAATAAATTTTTTTGGTCTGCTGGTATGACAATGACTGGTTGCAATATATAAGAATCCAATGAAACTGATACAGTATCATGTAGGGGACCAAAAATAACAAATTACTCAAGCACAGAAATACAAACACTACATGTAGCCTATGTTGAAGTTATCATCCAACATCAAATATTGTTTTTGAGTACAACGTATTCTGCAATCAATTCATCCATATATTTCAGTATCTTCGTACGACAAATTTAGCCCATAACCAGTTCTTTAAATCACATTTTCAAGTTCAATGTTTTGTGTTTTATGAGAAGTAGTTTACTCCCCAAAGCTTTTTTGTATATTTTTTCAGTACCCTGGCTCTTAAAAACTTTGTTTCTTAATCCCTAGCAATTGGTAAATCCACAGGAGCCTTTCAAAGGTCAGCCTCTGAGCGATCTTATTTTGGGGCAGATTCCCTGCATGTGTCTGTGCTACATTTAAGGTTTGGCAGTCATCCCTTAAGAGAACTGCTATCTGTCTCTAGTAGTAGCTGTACGTGTTGTGCATATAATTTTGGTAAACCACTCATCCTTATGCAACATGGGAAAAAAAGAAAAGAAAACAGCTCCATGATCAACTGTGTCTTGGAATGGAAATTGTTTACGAGCGTCAACCCGTGATAGGTTTGTCATTTAAAATTCACCCCATTTTTCTGAGGATATTAAGTTAAATTCCAAATTTAATTTCCTATTTAAATAGTCATGTTGAATCTTGATTTTTATTTCATAGGCCCTCTGTGACTGCCTTAGTCTGATAATACTGGTTTTACCACTTCCCCTGTTTTTCATAAATCACAAAAACCACCACTTATTGTCAAGCACCCCACAGGTCATGCATTTTCCAGAGGGTGTTAGTCACTGGCCATGGTAAACAGTACGTTCCTCAGCAGCTAGACCACAAAGCAGGAAATCCAGGGATCCAGGGCATCAGCTGCAATCCATTTGAGAAGTATGTTGCTGACTTTAGTGTGTTAATCCTCACCTTGGAAAGATGCTCTGTTTGGTGGAGAGTTCAGCTCCAATCCACATATTTCTGAACCATCTTAGTAAATTGTTCCAAGCCCTTCTAGGCATGCAGAGGAAACACCTCTACTATGCTTTAGGTCAAGTTAACAAAGGAAAGAAAGGGTTAAGTAAACTATTACAATGTTCTCAGGAAGTACTCATGTGCTAGACAATAGAAAAGATTACACCACTGAGCAATAATTGCCCCACATGGCATACTTGTATTAGTTTAGTCTGTTTATGAAGGTGGCCTTGTATAGATGAAAATGTTAATATTTCAATTAATATTTTCATCAATTGAGCCATTTTTAAATGAATCAGTAGCAGTAAAATACAGTTAAACTTCTCTCCTTGGTTTATAACCTAATCCTAATGAAATGCATTCATCAATTTTTACATTATCCATCTATTAGCTACAAACACTTTAAGAGGGTCAGAGCTACCCCAGCTCATTTCACAACTCATATCACATTGACAACCTCAATGCTCCCACTCACACCTTTGTCCAATAGAATCAGCAGTCAGCCAAACTTATGCATCTTTAGACAATGAAGTTGACTGGAGCACTTAAAATAACACAACAGATCCAAACAGAAAATCCTAAATAACCAGCATGTTTAACCCCAGACAGTCTAAAGTCTTGTGAGGTGGCCAACCACTACACTATGGTGCCACCCCTCATTTGACATCACTTCATTGTATTCATTTCAAGAGGCTTACACATCTGTAGCCTCTAAGATGTTAAGGCCACCTGTTTATTGTTTCTCTGCTCCTTTGCTTAGTAGCACCATAACACTCCAGGGGTAATGAGTGTGCAAATCCCCAGGCTCTGCTTACAAAAAAAAAAAGTTTTCTAATAAAACATTAGAAGAGGCCCAGAAAAACAGGTCAAAGTGGTAGCTGGAATGCTTCTGAACTGTATTAGATTCCCTAATGTTTCCCACTTCATTCAAGAGTCTGTTATGAAGAGTTTTCCTCTGCTGATAGGGCAAATACAATCAACACCTTGCAAGACAACATTATGCAGGAAAGGAGAGTGAACGCAGAGGACTTGTATTATTGTAAAAAACAAAAAAACAAAACTTTATGTCTGACCTCCTGTGTCTTAATGAATGCAAAATGGAAGAAACTAAGGATTCTACCAGATTAAAACAGTCTGGGAAATGCCAAAAACAAACTTTTGGGAAAACTTAGTAGATCCAATGACATAAATGACAAAAGATAAGCATTTTTTAAAGTACTGAAATGTGTTGCACAATGCAGCAAGAAGACAGTGAAAGAAATTGAATAAAATGAGGCCTACTATTAGCTTTCCCACATTCAATCCGTTTTTATTGCATTAATCAGCAATGCCAAACCAAATTATCCAGGGAGATTTTGTTCCATGCTTGTGTTGTTTTGACTGCCCACTTAGGATAAATAACTAGCAGTGAACTCACACTGCAACATCAAGTTTAATACACCAGGAAGCAAGAGGTCCTTCACAGCTTGCATAGATCCTGAGACCACTAAACCACACACAGTCGACTTTCTGACAGCATTCTGTCTCCAAACTCTGGTCAGGAGAAAGAAAACAGAATATGGTCTTAATTTATCTGGAATTCTCTCTGTTTCGCAGCTTGGGGATTGTGCCAGAGAACTTGGGTATGGCACAAAACCTTAGCCTTAGGGAATTTGGGAGGGAACCAGGGGGCAGCATGAGTCAGAAAGATCTGGCTTTTGTGGATGCTTCAGTGAGAAAGTACAAATCCAGGACACTTACTAGTTTAATCCAGATAGTGAGTAGGTATGTCTGCAGCTTTAAACCTTTTTATGAGCACATGTAATTGTCACAGATATGTGTAGCTTTCACATCTTTGTTCATTTAACTGTATCAGTTTCAGGAGAGACTTGCATTTAAATGAACCTATATGTCTAAAATCTTCAGGCAATTAATTTCACAAATGAGACACAGTGCAGCCAGACGTGGATATTAAAGAAAAGCTGAACAGATTAGCGCATTTCCATTCTGTCGTAAACTTTGCAGTAGACTCATGTTTGGAAGAAATGACCACTCCAAGGGGCCACACAACTGAAAGGAAATTAGAATTGGAGGCTAAAGGAGCTATAAGCTTGTTTTCATAACAGTTAGCTGAGTATGGCTGTGGGTGCCACCCCCACCCAGCCTACAGTCATCTCTTCTGTGCTTCTTCTCAATTTGTTTGTTTTGCTTATCCACCTCTTTAGGGATTACCTTCATGGAGTATTGATTACACCACCCTCACCCTGCATTATTTCATATGTTTAATAAGGTTTTCCCATTGAACTGTAATGATTACTTTATATGGTTTAAGGAAGTTGTGTTTATGAATTCAATTGAGGCATCTCCTTAAGCTTAAGAAACCGAATGAATGCCCATAAGTCCATCTGTTTGGTATACTTGCTTTATCCTGCTCAGGGTCAAGGCGTGACTGGAGTCCATCCAGGCAGGGCAAGAGGTGGGGTACCCCCTTAATGGAGCAAGTCCATCGCAGACAGAGGGGAATTATAAAAGCAAACTTTAATCAACAATTTTCTCCCCAGCTCTGCTTTTGCAGCCCTTTTGGCACACATTGGCTTCAGCACCAGGAACAGGATGGGGAACAATTCTTCATTTATATTTGATTGGCATTTCATATTGAGCTGCAAATCAATCTGTGACTGCCTGACTTATTGTCAGCATTTATCACCACGCACTTCTTTTGGTAAAACTGAATTTGACCACAGTTGTGTGATTGGCTGGAGCGGTTCACAACATTCCAGCATGGATCAATAAAACACTTGATTTGGCTGTATATTCAGGATCAGCATCCATGCTGCAAGGCTTTCACCTCTGCATTGTCTAACAGATGAGATGGTCTGTCTTGGATTATGAGCTGCTCTGACACCATCCCCATACTTTCCACTATCTATCATAAAGGAAGATGTTAATCTTTGCCTCACCTGTCCATTATAGCTTGTTTCAAAACTCTGAAGGTGCAGAGTGTGACCTGGCCTTTTGTATTCTTTTCAAAGAGATATTGTGACCGTCATCATTGGTGTGAATTTAAAGGTAAAAGTAGTTGGATTCTTAATGTAAAAACACTTTGTTAAAGTGATCCATGTATCTGCAACATACAGCCAATTCTAATACCACTTTGTATTTCCACTTTTATCTACAGACACCTTTTTTTTTAAAATCATTTAGCCATCATGTTTAAAGTCGGCTTGTCATTGACTGTAAGGCAGTAATGGTTAAAGCTTTGTTTTTTCTTTTAAATTTTGTTACAATCTAACTGCATCACTGGGCAGTAGTATAAGGCAACACAGAGGAACGGAAGCCTGGAAGCCCTGTTTTAGCCTTATTTGGTATCATTCAGCAGATTACAATGCAGGTCTATGTAATTTTATTCCTAAATTGTAGTAGTGTCTGCTTGTGTCTTCTCAGTACTGTAAGTATGCTTTTTCTTGGCTATTACACTTGAACTGAATTTAATACAGATAAGGCATGATGACAGTATCTTCAATTTTTTTAGGGCTTTGTAAAAAAACAAAAAAACAATAACAACAATAACCCTTTCCGTGAGAACAATTTCAACAACAAATGACATACTAGCTGCAAGTAAAGTTAGACCACCTCCACCTGCCATAACTTGTAACATGAGTCAACCAAATGTAGCTGTTGACTTGCACAACCTAAAGTAACACACATACACAAAAACAAAAAGACAAAAAAAAAAACCAAAACCAAAAACAACAACCCCCCCCTCCCAATCTACTCAGAAAATGTTTAGGCAATGACAGGAAAAGTAAGTTGCTATCAAAACAAGTCCAACATGAAATCTCTTGTATATATCTTTAGTGATGGCAAGTAATGAGTGTAATTTCAAAAGAAAAACAATGCAAAACAGCTAATTTAAATAATAGGATGTAAATGCTCACAAGTGATCTGAACAGAGAAAAAGAAAACATTCCCTACATTGAACGCTTTTGAAAACTGTACAGCCTGAAGCTGAAGTCCTCCCCCAAACCAGGCAAAGGTTCAAGAGGGGAAACCTAATTCTTATGTGGGGTCTGTCTAGTATTCATGACCTAGAAGCAGGTTTGTTTACATTAGCTGGATTACAAAAATTAATCATGGTTAAAGTGATATTAGCTAGATGTTCCAATGGACTGACACGAGCCAATCTGCCCAGATAGTTTTCATGAAGGCAGACTGACTTTTAATAACACAGGTTCGTTCAGATAGTGATTGTGTTGTGAGTTGTGCAGCTTTTCTCAAAACTAAAGTAAAGACAACGAGAAATACCTTCATCAAATCTATCACGCGCAGTACGTGAGAATATTACTGTATTCTGCAGTCTGCTGCTGCAGCATGTGAAACAGTCTAAGCAGGAGTGTTAGGGGAGGTGTGGGCGTGTACCCATGACTCGTCTAAGCACCATACCTTTGATTTAGGCTTTTAGAAGGCAAATTGACACTGAGGATCATCGTTCCTCTCTTTGCACCAAAGATTCTATCTACATTGAGACTAAAGAGTTCGCAATTTCTATTAAGGAAATTGTTACATTTGACTTAACTGCACAAGTTGCGTGTAGAATTTATGATATAGCCTACATTTGAGAGCGCATATACTCCGATCTATTTTTCCCCGTCTGGACCATGTGAGCTGATCAAGGACCTATACCAAATTAAATGGATATGCATCGTCATCCGATTATGATTTATTGTGGGAATATCTGACATGGCAAAGATGCTGTCCTTCACAAGAATCATGCTTTTCAAAATGCTTACATTGATTCTCTTACAAGGTAGGTTTACACTGATAAAATAAATAAACAAACATGTATTAATTTATATAGATGCTAGACTATGTGCTTAGACTGACTCTTAATTTTGATATTTTACTTATTTAACACACTTCTAATAAAGGTGTCTTGATGTCCCACGTGATACCCGAGAGCAATCCCAGAAGTCTCTCAGACTCAAAGATGTTTGGCTCCAGGGCTCCCAGGGGTTCACAGATGTCTGACAGCACAAAGTCCAGACAAAAGCGCTGCACCTGTTATTCCTACACGGATAAAGAGTGCGTCTACTACTGTCACTTGGATATCATCTGGATAAACACTCCCGAGTAAGGCATGCTTCCTCAAATAATCTACTTTAAAATAGGAAAGCTGTAATTCCTTATATCTAAATAAATAAATAAAATTCCTCAAAATCTAGTATGTGCGATATTGCACAAGCTTCTAGCACTCGCCCCTTGTCAGCGCGGATGAATCAAGTAATTAAAATGCTGATTGGTGTGTGTCTGGTTTGTGCAATTCCCGAGTGAGCTATTAATTTATGAGAACACAACACAGACAAGTCACGCCCGGCAATGCGCCCTGAGGCGTTAGACGGTTCAAGTGATGGCAAGCCCAGCAGAGCGACTCACCCTGCCATAGTTTGAAATCAGACAGGACGTAGCAAAAGTTTTAGTATGCTGTCTTTACTTCTTTTGCTTTGGGACATATTTTTGGGCCACCGTGTGGCCCAAGATATGAATTCCTGTCGGTCTCTGTGCTCAAGATAATTTGTCAATCGCCTTGTTACTGTCTCACATCTTCGGGGGGAAATGTATAGATGAGAAGGGCAAGAAAAAAGAGACTGAAACATTTAATTCAAGAAATAGGCTACATCCCTTGCAAAAATTGTTCTTGACAATTGTTAAGTTGTACAAAATTCAGTAGGGAATTTTCTACATTTCGGGCAAAGTTAGACAGTTAGAAGGTAAGAATCAAGATAATAGCATAAAACATAAAAAGCAATAAAAAACATAAAAATGTACATTAAAGGTGGACTTGATTTGTGAACCCACTAAGCACTTAGATATACTGTATAAACAAAAGCAAATAGTAAAATGATATGCTTCTACAAGAAAAAAGAGGACGTGTTAGGAAATAATGCAATTAAAGGCTTTCTTCTGTCGGTTAAGAAGAAACAGAATATACTAAATGAAATCAATACTGGCGACAATAATCTGATCATCACAACTGACATGAACTAAAAGTGTCTAAGACACTGTGGTCAGGAGATTGCGAGACAGACTGGATGGAGATGGAATAAACATTTGTTCTGGAACATGTTGTCTTGGGTTGGTGAAGAACAAGTCAATTTACCATTATCCTCGTGGTGGAATTTAAATTGTAATATTTTAATTGCAAACATTGTGACACAGTTTTGTTGTATTGTGGTATAAATCGGTTCAAATATATCAAGACTTAATGTTACAATTTAAATGCCTCTAAATTCCAACATTTTGTTGATCATGACATAACATCAAACACCATGGGAAGCAGCATACCCCATTATTGTTAATAGTGGCAGTAATTTTACTTTAGGAATACAGAAATAATCATATTTAAATTTTTAGTAAATGACATATGACAGTCAGCGATTGTCAGAGCTGTAATGGCTAGAAATATTTAATACACCTATACCTCAGATGTTATGTTGGCCTGGCAGATAATGAGGAATCATGAAAGTAGATATAAGTTAATAATTGATGTAACTTCATGCAGTGTCACCCACAAAATTTGTTCATCATGTTGGCAGGCATACCGCAGACAAGCAGCAGTACCTTAAACTATAACTTTTTACACCTTTTTGTCAGGATCGACACCTTCAAACCACATCATTGACAAGACAGCAGGAAAGCATTATCTCTTTATCTGTCTTCTCATGCCAAAACTGCTGTAGGCCATTTCAGATAATCAAGTCATTTTATTACTGCTTAACATGTTGGGACGAATTGACTTATTTTAAATGCTGAGTAGGTTACTGACATATGCAACAAAGTCAGTATAAAAGCAACAAATGTATTCTAAAATATGCATTCAAATATTGTAAGGACTTCTGTGATAAGATAGAGGATAAAGTAAAAACTCCCCCCCAAAAAGTTGTTTCCTTTGATCTAGAATGTCAGAAAATCGCAGTAAAAGAAATAAACAAGTAATCTTCCACCCACAGTAAAAACACCCTTACAACTAATGCACAAGACTTCTATTTATAACTGTGATATACCTTTCTGCCACACAACCTTTGAGCAATGTGCCTTTTCTTTTCAGGCCTCTACACAGTGGATAGCACTAACAGGTGATATAAAGAGCTCCATAAACAGTTAAATCTAAACTGAAAATGTTTTTTGGAAACCACTCAAATAACCACTGACATACTGTATGTCACTTTAAATGTGAACTTTTTGTATTTTATTATGATGCTGACAAAATATGTCAATACATCATGTACATGGATCCCAATAAATTAAATTAAAAAATGAAATTAACTTGCCAATAAGACTATGGTAATAGCTGATTTGTGGTGTTGGTGTGTACATGTGGAGTGTGACTTCCCCCTTTGCTAGCAAGTGTAATTAAAAATCTTGAAGCAGGTTTTCTCAAAGCTCCTCTTCCACCATCTGATAACTGCCCTCATTTCACATTAGCATGGCCAGATTCCTTTGTGATACATTAACTTAACTCTGACTCACAGCTGCCACTTCAGACTGAACAGGTGGAAGGTTAAAAGGTCTTTTACCCTCAGGACAGTCCAGTATAAAGTTGCAAACAGGCAGACTGAAGGAGCAGGCAAGCAAGACAAAGTGGAAGCAGCAGGCAGGATGTCAGCAACACTGCAGGTATTCAATCAGACACAGACAGCAAGCAGTCTGACATATTCCGACAATTCCACGAGGGAAAGCTATTTATCTGTCAATTGATCTTTTATTTCCAATGACAAATGTAGCCTTTTCACCTTCATCTGCAGACCTTCCTGCACAATGCCTGCTGGGATACTCACCAGCAGTTTAACTTTCTTCTTTGACCTTTAAGACCCTACAAGCCACAAACACATTTGGCTTTTTTTTTCTTCATATAAAATTAATCGCAGATGGTTGAAAACAGATGAGACAAAAGAGAGAAATATGCCAGCCTGACAGCATGAAGGTTCCAGATGGAAGAATTGGCAAGAACAGTCAATACAGTCATGGACTTTCTGACTTGGTATTGGTGATCTATGGACGTCACGTCATGGTTATTATTCTCTTTCACCGACGTCTTTGGTTTGTCTGTCTTTGGTATTCCATCAGCAGTTCTCACTGCTCAATGAACCAAAAACAAATGTTCAAAGGTATTACAACCTGTAAAAGGTAAGACATTAATCCACAACAGAAAGTAATACACTACATTTTTCAGTATGGTCATACAAGCCTTGAAAATATCATTAAAACTTTGAACATTTTCAGGAACTTTATTGGAAACTCATGTTCTTTTCCATAAAGTTTTACATTTCATTTTGCATCATGTGTCTTCACTATCACTGAAAACAGGCCTCTATTTGTTCTTCATCTTAGGCGCACTGTGCCTTATGGCATGTCTAACTACAGAGGACCACAGAGAAGGAAACGTGATGTTGGTGTCCGATCAACGGAACATGACATGCCAAAGACACCGCGCTGTATTTGTGCCGTGACCAATGCAGATCCTAAGTGCCAGGTTTTTTGTCTTTCAAAGTAAGAAGGATTTTCTTTGTTAAGAGATTGAAAGTTGTTGTTTCACCAACACATTAAGCTAATCAAGTGTCTTAACATGGAATGAAAGAAGTATTCTTATAAGGAAACACTGGCAATGCTCAGTAATTAGCTCTTTCTTTTATATTTCTTTTCTCTATCAGTATTGTGCTAGGTGTATATATATTCATAGATATACAGAATGTACACTGCCTGGCCAAAAAAAAAGAAGTTGGGATTTTGAATTAACTTAGCAAATCGGTCTGAGCCTCCTATTGGATTATTACTGCATGGTCGATTATCTTTCAGCTGACAACAAGTTATTTAACCCCAACTGATGCAATGAGTAGCTTCTCATTTCTTAAACAACCATGTCAAACGACACATCCCATGGTCATGGAGAAGATGTTAGTCTGTTTAAATCATTGGCATGCATCAAGTGGAGAAAAAATCTAAGGAAATTGCAGAAACTACTAAAATTGAGTTAAGAACTGTCCAACAGATTATTAGAAACTGGAAGGATAGTGGGTAACCATTGTCTTCGAGGAAGAAATGTAATTGGAAAAAATCCTGAATGATTGTGATCAGTGATCACTTAAACACTTGGTGAAATCAAATCCAAGAAAAACAACAGTTGAACTCAGGGCTATGTTTAATAGTGAAAGTAAGAGCATTTCCACATGTACAATGTGAAGGGAACTCAAGGGATTGGGACTGAACAGATGTATATCCATAAGAAAACCACTAATCAGAGAGGCTAATCAGAGAAAAAGGCTTCAATTTGCTAGGGAACATAAAGATTGGACTCGGGAGCAATGAAAAAAGGTCATGTGGTCTGATGAGTCCAGATTTACCCTGTTCCAGAGTAATGGGAGAATCAAGGTAAGAAGAGAGGGAGATGAAGTTATACAGCCATCATGCCTAGTGTCTACTGTACCAGCCTGTAGGTGCAGTCTATGATCTCTGGTTGCTGCAGTTGGTCAGGTTTAGGTTCAGCAATATCATGTGCCCGAAGAATGAGGTCATCTGACTACCTGAATATACTGAATGACCAGGTTATTCCATTAATGGTTTCTTTCTTCCCCGATGGCAATGCCAGGATTTATTGGGCTAAAATTCTGAAAGAGTGGTTCAGGGAGCATGAGACATCATTTTCACACATAGATTGGGCACCACAGAGTCCGGCTTTGAGAATCTTTTGGAGGCTTTGCACATTGGTCGGATTCTCCCATCATCAATACAACATCTTGGTGAAAAATTACTGCAACTCTGGATGGAAATAAATCCTGTGACATTGCAGAAGCTTATCGAAGCAATGCCGCAACAAATGTGTGCTCTAATCAAAGCTAAAGGTGGTCCAAATGAAATATTAGAGTGTGACCTTTTTTTTGGTGGCTACTTTTTATTGGCCAGGCAGTGTATATCTGTAATACTAGATTACAAGCGTGTCCCTTCAATATTACAGACTGAATGTGAACTATTTTTTCCATAGCTTCCACAAGCCTCTGCCAACCAGGAGTCTCCACCGAGTGTCTGGCCTTGGATGACCGTTTTGTGCCTCTCCATCTTCTGCTCTTCATCTTGGGTGACTAGACCCCTCCTCTTCAGCCCCTTCTCATCACTCTCCGTTTGGCGTCTTGCCTCCCAGGTACACACAGTCGAGGGAAGAACTTCAAAGTTGAACACTGCCAACATTCCTCAACTTCAAAACTCTTGGAGCAAGTTCCATCAGGCCAAGTGGTTTCAAGAACTCATCTGCGAACTCAGTGCTGATCTCTGGAGGCTATTCCCTTTCTGTTCCCTCATGAGACCAGCACAGGGATTACTTTCACCATAATATCAATATAGTAGCCAATAACCTTGCTCATGTCAAGCTTAATCAGACAAACCCTTTGGTTTCGTACCTTTTGTTGTGGGCTACACTTGACTTAATCTTTTATAACAATGAGATAAGCTTATATTGACATATAAGGGACAACAAAGACAGTTCAACTAAAGTTCCAGAAAGTGGAAAAATACCTGAAGGAGTTGTGGAAAGAAGGAGCAAGGCAAGATATTGTGGCTCTAAGATTATTGAAACATGAGAACAACAAAAGGGTGGATGAGGCACATATCTTATGGGGCTGGCAGAAGTATTGAGCTTTGGATTTATTAGATTATTTACATTTTTATACAATACATTTTTTGTTCTTCACCTAAAATGTATCATTAACTTGCTTAACACTAGAAAAGAATCATATCTAGTGTAATTTTGCTACCGGGTAACATTGATCCTGTACATCCTGTATGAGCCAGCCCTCTTTATTGTTTATCTGAATAAGTATAGCATATGGCTCTAAAAAGCTGAATAAAGCTTTGAATTTCTCATACATAAAAAAATTAAGCTCAAAATATTAAATATTTTTCTTACTAATGAGTTAAATCCCATGAAAAGATCAAGGCCACCAGATAAGTAGATATATGAAATAGTATTGCTTTTGTAGCCACAGCCTGCTTTAGCAGATTCTCATGAGTCATTATTTTGCCAACCTATTAAAGGAAAGTACTGAGCATTTGTAACATATAATACTATATTTGTTTGTAATTGATACAAAGAAAAAATAATTATGATAGCTGTGTTCTTAAACTATTCTTTTATTTGAAAGTATTAAGTACATAAGTTATGCTACCCAGAAAATAACATAACACAAAGTGTTCCTCTGTAGTCAAATGATAGTGTTTCTTGTTTCTGGGGCTTGTGCCCTCCCAGTGACCAACAGCTGAATCCTTTCAGTTTCCTTTGACTGGTGCAGAGAAGTGTTTGCACCGTGAAGAGTTTTCACTATTTGGAGAAATAGTTTTCATGCCACAAGAAAACTGAAGTATATCAAGATAATTTGAATGTAGAAACTTATCTGTTGCTTTTTTGGTTACCAGCAATGTGTCCCAGCAAATCAAAAAAGTTTATGAAACTATGTATTTTACTCTATTCGTATGGTTGGTATTTTCCTTTTGACAGCATTTCGGTTTTATGAATTGCTCATTATTATTTCCTTAAAAGAAAAAAACTGACATTGAAAACATTAAACAGACAAGTATTTGTTAGTTCCTGTTAGTTTATTTGCCGTTAGAGGTCACTGAAATGATTCCATGTGAATAGAGTTAAGAATGAGGAGGTGTTTCAAGACAAAACACTCTGGGCTCTGTATACTCTTTCCATGGGACCCTGAGGCTTAAACTAGGATTAGAATGTTTTTTTCTGTATTTATAAGGAATTTATAGGGAATTTTTACATGCACTTGTTATGATTGGCAAGTGTGTGTATGTGTGAGAAGAAATTGAGAAAACAGTAAGATATACACTAAAGCATAGAGGTTTTCCTTCCTTTTTGACCAATCAGTTCTTCCACATTGGAAATTACATAAACAGCAGACAAAAAGTGAGATGCTCTGTAAGACAGGGGTGGGGAACCCTGGTCCTAGCGGGCCACATTCCTACAGGTTTTCCACGCATCCCTTCTCTAACACACCTGATTCAAATCAAATGGATCCAACAGCCAATCACAGTGGCTCATTAATTAGAATCAGGTGTGTTGGAGCAGGATGCCTGGAAAACGTGCAGGATGAAGGGCCAAGATTCCCCACATCTGCTGTAAGAGATGGTATTGATGGAGTTGAATTATTTCCATACTGTTTTCTACACTTTTAGGTCTTTGGGATGTTTCTGTTTTGGATTTTGAACCACTCATCTTCAGTATTGTATTCCATGTCTTTGCAGTCCACAACAGATTCTTGGTAGGATTTAGGTCTGAGTTAAGAATTTCTTGACCACTTTGACTTCATGTTTTAGATCATCCTCTAAAGCATTTTTTGGTCATATTTGTCATTAATTACAAAGAAAAGGAACAGATTATGTATGCATAATGTGTGTAAGTGCAAGTGCAAAACAACCAGTGGTCTACAAAAATAATCAAAGGCCCACTACAGAGTTTGTGCAAAAATGTTTCAAAAGTCTTTATTTTACATGGCAAGATTAAAGAATAACCAAGACGCTGCAACTAGAGATCCAAGACAAGGGTCATTGCTACAAACAAGTGTGTAACTCACACTCGGGTTGTATTTTACCAATGAACCAATTGACAATCACTCATCCACAAATTTACAAGCTCACTAGTCTAGTCTATACACAATGAAAATATTCATTACTGATAACAGATTTGTTTTGGGGAATATAAAACCTTCTTTTTAAATATTTGCAACATATAGAAACAGGGCAGTCTTGGTTTTTTTCTCAGAATGTCATATTCCATCTCTGTAACCCATTGCATTGCTTTGGCTACGTCAAACATTTCTGTAACACTGTAGTTTCTCCCGTAGATTAATGTTGATGGGATACTAGTAATGTGTGTCATTCAGTTGTCCACATGATTCTTGGATATATTGTGTGACTACTTGACTACTTCTTCTCCCCTGACATTCCTGATATGTCCTCATTGTTTTTTTGACAATTAATGTCATGTTATTTTCTTTTGGTAAGATGGAGTGTTAACTGTTTTCTGCTATTCTGAAACTGAGAAACTGTTTTTGTCAAAGAATTGAAAGACACGTTATTACTAATGAGACAAGAAGTGTACTTTAAATTGAAATGAGTAAGGGAACAGTACCCATTTATTGCAGCAATTGATCATGACACAAGAGAAATGAATGATTTTCACTTTCTTGTGACTTAATGTCCCAACATTAAAACCCATTTCGTTATGATTTCTAATAAACATAGTGTTCTTCTTTGGAAACATTACAATTTCATTTATTTTTGTAATAGAGTATGATACAGCACCAAAAAGCACCACTATTTTATTTTATTTTTTACCATAAAGTAAATCCTTCATTGTACTTTGTCACCTTGTTATTAGTAAACATTGTAGAAAATTATCTGGTCAAAGTGAACAGCATTGTATACACATAGAGGTACACAATAGCCAGACTCAGTGAACATAATTCTTTCATGTGAATATTTGAGCTTCTCCACAAATATTGTACAGCTTCTCCACAAATATTGTACAGTCCTTGGCACTATACAGCTGGGTAGCCTGAGGTTTAATTGTCTGTCAGGCATTTACAAGGTCAGCAACAGTGCTTAAACTATAATTTTTACTAAAAATGCTTTTTCAAGGCCTTCTAATGTGTGATTGGTAAAAAAATGCAGTCCAACATATCATCTTGTTGTTCACAATATAGTGCCATGAATCTCTCTAGTCTTTTAAGTATTTAATTTCTCTGAGCTGGTCCATTGCACAGTATGTAATAAATGTTCATTCTTGACATTGAAATAAAATGAGTAACTGCAGTTAAAACATATTCTGCATATTTGCTACAGGTGCAGAATAAGCAATGTAAAATGTTATAAACTGAAAAAGACACTGGTTTGCTCTGTACAAAAGCAAACAACAGAAATGTGGTGAGCTTAAACCAGCTGTGGTTGTGATGGTTTTCCTGCTTTCGCATGTTATCTTGTAATCTTTAGATAGCGAAGTAATTTTTTCTTGATAATGGACTCATTTTTGTGTAATCTGAACAAAAAAAGTCCTTTTTGTGTGATCAGGAGCTTATTTTCTAAGTGATTTAACAAAATGTATTCTTGTTTTCTCAAGATAAAACGAAAAATCTCTCATTATGAGGAGAAAACGACTTTGTTATCCTGAGCTTGTGGGATATTTTCACTTGAGATAAAAAGAACTGAAACCATTTTTACTTGTTGCTATTGTCCTTTTGGAACCCATACATGATGCATTTAGTTGTTATTTGCATTTTTTATGTAAAAAAACACCTTTTCCCTTTATAAATAGATTGTGAAATGAACTGCACCTTTGAAACCCTAATACCACTTATCATCCTGGAATGCCACACTAAGTCCAGCCTAAATAAGCTTGCCCTGGAGCCTCTGTATAAACCCATAGCAGTTAGTGAGGCCTTATTCCCACAGTACTCCCTGGGAAATACTTCTGTGCAGACATCCTGACCATGCAGCGGCAGGTTCAGGGCCCCTACTGTGGCTTAAAGTTTGTTATTTATGCTCAAGTTAGGTGAATAGACCCTTTGTGTCATGCAAAGAATGTTTGCTAGTCACCAACAACTGAAAGACAGTTTTGAGTTTTTCTGTAACACAAGCATTTAAACAGTCATGTAGGTATTTTACATTTTATGTGCCGGTCTTGGGACATAAATCATCAAGACTGTATAATCAATCAATTTTAATGTGTTGTCTTAAGGGCATTAAGTGCTTGGCCTACAATACGCTATAGTCACACTTTGTTGCATGGATAGTAATTTAAAAAATCAAGTCTAAATATTACATGTTGTTAAAATACCCAACTTATTCTTTAGGGTAGGTGTGTCTTTCATTTTCATGTTTGCAGGGATCATGTACTTATGATTTTGTTGTCTGAAGATGGGATGTGGAGAAGTCTTTAGTTCTTTTATTAGAACTCAGTGTGTAGCCAAGGTTTTCATACTATACTTACAAGCAATAATTATTGACTGTTGACTATGCAAAATGAAAAGCACGGCAACTAACATTCCTTTGCAAGCAATGAACTAAACATTTTTCCCCAATAGTTCCACAATGGTATTTTTGAAGTGGTAATTTTTCTTTAACATTTTTTCATTTTTGGATGCATACCTTTAACTATCCATTAAACTCCAAACTGATATTTGCGAACATAAAATACAAGCACATGTTCAAGGCAGCTTCAACGAGACTGCAGTTGTTCAGTCAAAGAGCCAATGATATTAAACTGTATGATTTATAGCAAACTAGCTATGTGAATGATGGCGGGTGCGAATAGTTTAGGCAGCCTTCTGTGTTGTTTCTTTGTAGAACATTTTCAGGTGCATTTTGAGTGACACTTATCATGTATCACTCAACAGGGAGCAGAACCAAGCCTTTCTCAGTGCAAGATGTTAAATCACCCCAGTAAAATGCTGCTCATGCTACTTAAATGTTATACTCAAATATGACTTTGGCAGAATTTATTAGCTACAGAGAAGCTAATAGATTTTGTAATATTTGAGTTTTCAAATCAGACACTTTTTAACAATTATGTCAGTGTTTGTGTGATAGAATCACACACAAAAGAGTACATGGGCCAAAAGGGATAGGATGAATCCTGGTTGACTCTTATGAGTGTAGGTCATAAAATATATCATACAGCAAAACATATTTACATAGCGAAACAGTAAAACACAATATCTCTAAAAAGATGCAATATAAATACTCATACACACATATATGTTTTCAGTAATCTATCATGGGGCAGGGAGAATAAACAAGTTATGAGGTTGTTTTTGAATGTGGACAAAATAGTTATAGACCTCAGGTCAGCAGGGTGCTTGCAAAGAGCAGGACCACAGCAATTACAAGCACCCTCATCACATTTGGATGCAATTTTGTGAAATGCTACAGGATATAAATGGGTTTATTCGCAAATAGTAATACCATTCTGGTGATATTGTGTGATGTGACATTGAAAACTGAGATCAATGTTCAACATACTACCAAGATTTTTGACTTATTCACAATAATTCAGTCAGTGTGTGCAACTGATACAATTAATTTGTTTAACTGTTGTTAGATCATTAAAACACTAAACAACTTAAACACTAAAGGCTTTGAGACTCTAGTTCTGATTTGTTTTGATGGCAGAGTGACCTTTATTACGCACATTTCTGGAGCCATCATTGCCCAGCAGCATCCCAAGGTTGAGACAGTGCACCTCAACACTTTTTTTCCCATCCTGGATCATCACTTTACAGCAGCATTTAGCTTTACGAATCATGTCACATGCTAGCAACTGGATATCAACATACTGGCTGTCTTGAATGTGCACTGTGTCAGAGTTCAATAGTTGGGTTTTAAAGGAAAGAGAAAGAGATGCTTTATGAGTATTAAAATATAGGACATCTCTCTTTGATATGACCAATTGATAGCAAGTACAAGAAAAAGAGTTGTGGATTGATCATTGTAGAACCCCAAGGAGAATAACTTGACCAGACTTTAACTTAGAGGTAATTTTGTCTTTTGGTTACATTAATTCCAAAGTACTTTGAATACATATTTCTTCATGTGGCAACATTAAGATGCACATAATGATAATTCATGTTTTCTATTAGACTTCAGTGCATTCATGTTTAAGACCATGGTATAAAAAGCACAATTGTATTGCCAAAATGCCAACAATGAACCTGAGTATATATGTGACCCCATAAATACAATACATAATCAGTCAAAGCATGCAGAAATGAGAATCTAAAATTGACTTAGAGCTAATATATTTACATATATACAGAAAAATGATGCCACAATTGCTTTTTAGACTATCATCATTAGTCAGACCCCTTTGGACTTTATTCATGTACTTTAAGTGAAGCTTTCTCTATATTACGTAACTTCTGTGTTTATACATTATACCTTGAATTTGAAGAAAACACTTAATTTTACTGTATGTTGAAATGTACATTTTCTGTATATCTCATAACATTGTTGCTAAAAAAGACAAAATGAAAAGTATAAATTTCAGGTGTTCTTAATGTACATATAACTGTCTGTCAAAGGGCCTTTTTATTAAAGCTTTTAAACTTTATTCGTTGAAATTATGCACCCAAGGAAGATTACATTGCTGTGGGCACTATTTTTTTTAAAACTCATTTCCTGTGTATGTGGCAAAATCAGACAAAAGTTAGGTTGTAAAACCACTTAAAACAACTTATCTCCATGATCACCACAAAAGAAGCCATAACCCATTCTGACCTGAGTAGTTCACTGGGGAAACTGCTATCCCCATGTTGCATTCCTTTGTGGTAGATTCAATTAGCTGTAAGTTTACTTTGAAGCTCAATCCATCACTTTTTGTTCACTTAGGGACAGGAAATATTTTGAGTTTGTTTTGGATCCAAACGCAGACCTTGAACATAGGGAAGGGATTTAAAAGTTTTAACTGAAAAACAAATGTGTTGATTGTGGGTTGAGAGGCTAAAAAAGCTGGCGACTGAGGCTGAGCTGGTGGAAAGAACAGACTTGTGTTATTAAAATCCAGGTTCACAGGTAGGGTGATGGCTTAGGAGCAGAGCAAGCTGACTGGCAAGCAAGGAGATACTAAATACTGGAAAAACAGGATTGGCATAAAAAGAATCAAACTGAGAATTCTCAAAATAGAGATGTCTGACAGTGCCTAGCAACCAAAGCAAGTGATGGAACAAAGACTAAAAGCTGGGGTTGATGCACTGCAGGAGTTGATCAGGAAACAATGACGAGGTATGGCAGCAAACAAAAGAGAAACACTCATGATTCATGCTAAATATTTTCACACATTGAAATATGTTAGAGCTACATTTTGGCCATATTCTATTTTGTATTAAGCCAAGTTATGTAACTGGACAACTTAACAATTTCTGCTCATCATTTGGTTGTATCGCCCACAAATGTATGATTTTGGTTAATTTTTTCTGCTCCAGTCGCACTGTAAATGAAGTTGTTTTGAGAGAGAACTATGAAATTATTCATACCCTACCTGCTCAGCACCTCACAAAGTTAAAGAATTAATTTAAGATAAAAGGCAGAAAAAGAACATAGTAAGGAAACTAATTAATTAAATTTTAGATAGCATTAAAATAAATCAATTTACACCAACAGGGTACCTGCTAAAACCCCAATTTCCTGTCTTTAGATGAGGAAGTTTGAGTGGATATGAATAAAAAACACATTGCTGTCCTGGGGCGTTGTTCCACAGATTTTTTTAACGTAAAGGTGAATCATGTGCAGCAAAATCTTTCATAAAACTGACTCCTTTGGCAGTTGAGAGTTAAATTTCACCTCACCTGGGGGGCCAAAGTGACATGCAAACACTTGTTTGTTAAACTGTGGAATGTGAGGAGTGTTCTCATCTGAGCTGTTCTCACAGTGACTTTATCCATTACAAACTAATGAAGCACTGTTTGTTGTTCTGAGTATTATCCAGATTCCTCTTTATACAAGTGATAGGAGGTGCTGCTAATACAATACATATACACTCAATTTCTATAATCAAAATGAAAATGTGTTGCAAAACAATACAAGGTTACATGTTACAGGCACCATATATATATGAGTTCTTTATCAAGATGCTGTATCCTAATTGTTGACACTACACTCAAGGGTTTTTGAAGGACTTTGGAAGGCTGAAGATTCTCGATGAGTTAAGTGATCATGACAGACGCTTAACTGAGCCTCAGCTAATAGCTCAGCTTGATGAGGTGTCCAACTGCGTTGTCTACATGATACATCAACTGTTCAAAGACAAACAGTAGACAGCACAGCCTCAAGAAAAAACAACAACAACACTTGCACTTACCACAAAAACAAGAAGAATAGACTGGAGTGGGCAAAACTTTGGAGTCGCAGGAGTCTAATGAAAAGACAAGTGAAAGTGATGGTGAGATGTTTGATTCAAACTACTGTGCTCATGTTTGTCATCAAACATGAGAACACATGATTCCTCAGTGCCTACAAAATACTACTACTGCTACTACTACTACTACAACTAATAATAATGATAACAAAAAGAATAATGATAATACCTCAAACTTATATAGTGCTATTTTGGACACTTAAAGACGCTTTACACACACAAAAAAGAGAATCTTTCGAAGTTATCAAAATCCAAGACATATTCAATAAAGATGGATCTTGTAGGGTAATGTTAATACTTTTAGAAATGTGTTTGATTGGTTTAGATTTTAGATTTCAAATACCTCTTCGTAGCACAACTGCCTAAGAAATGAAAGAAAAGAACTGTGTTAATTCATAGTCGGTCACATGGCCGCCTCAAGGCCACACAAAGGTGTTTTTTTTTTAGGAGTCAAAAATCTAATGTCTGTATATCTAAATTTATGTTGACTTGTATTGTTATCTTCTCCAGGCTGAACAGCTCTGTACCGTAGCGTACCGTACCGTCCTCTTCCGCTTATCCGGGGTCGGGTTGCGGGGTCAGCACCCTGAGCAGGGCAGCCCAGACTTCCCTCTCCCCGGCAACATCAGCCAGCTCATCCGGGGGGATCCCGAGGCGCTCCCAGGCCAGC
>JBBBVU010000014.1:17295435-17314434 GCA_037177055.1 Atherinosoma microstoma | reverse complement strand
ATGTTTATTTCTGCTGTGAAGTTGGTCTTTTTAACATGGGAGTCAATGGGAATCTGCTCTGTTTTGCAGCCAGCACCAAACGGAGGAGGGGGGAACTGCAATTTTTGGAACTTCCGCATAGGCTTCTCATTTCTAAGCCGGAGGTCGCCCCTTGGTCTGAATAGACAAACAATTCTCTGTCTGTCGTGAGATCCCTCTGAGATTTAAGTCTGCAGTAATGACTTTCTTTGATAAGTGCTAGAACACTGTTTGGGATAAATAACGCCAGAAGACAGTACACATTACATAATTTTGAAGTAATTACATGTAGTGCAGTCATTGTTGCACCTGAGGCAAATGGATCCACTCACAGATGTTTATGTCTGGAGGAATTTTGGCCACTAAGATCCACTGTCCCTACACAACTGTGTTTGTCATTTGAAGTAATTTCTTTTCCTACCATTGGATGTCAGTAATTCTTACAAACTGTACCTTTAAACCAAATCATGATCTTTTCCTAAGCATACTGTTACCAAGTGTTTTGGATACCTGAGCTCACCTCAAAATATAATTTTTAAAACCAAGTGAAAATGCAAAGTAAAAAGTGAAAAAAGAACTTGGGTCTCATAATTCTAATCTTTTAGAAATAATAATGTAATTTTTTCATTTTCTTCCTTACCCTAAGAGGAGCTTTATGGATGTAAGGGTCCACTTGATACTTAAGTATTACGCTTTATTTTCAAATTTGGTTATGGTTGAATTTACATAACAATGCTGGACCTGAAGACAGAAAAGAAAAGTAGAGCGTGAAGAGAGGAAAAATGAGACAAAGACAAAGATAGAAAACAACCACAACAACTGTACATTCAAACCCAAACAAAAATACTACTACTACTACTACTACACGTGTAAAGAAACAGAACACATCCTAAGGCTTCTGTAGCAAAACACAGCAGACAATCATCAGAAGTACCTGCAGCAAGACAAACAGTGAAAACAAAGAACAAGAAAAACAACCCCAATAAACAACAAGCATGTATGTTTGTGTGAATGCAAGATATGGAGAATAGTTGTGTTAAGTAATCATGAAAAATCAACTGCACCCCTTGAAGGATGAGGAGTAGATGATGAAGGCCCCAAGCACCAAGCAACCAGCCTCCACCAGAACCAGACAGCCCACCGAGAAGGAGGCAGAGGAAGGCCACAGTCAGAGCCCCCATGTCCATGGAGTACAGGCCTCAGGGGACCAGGGACATTGGCCAGAAAGCCACCCACCAAACCTGGCCAGCACCCGGGAGTGCCGGGCTGCCCCATACAAGCACCCGTTGTGGGTCGGTGTCTGCTCCAATGCCTTGACCAAGCACCCAGGGGACCATGATGCCCCTCAACTCACCCCTCCAGTCCCATCCCCTATCACTCCCTGTGGGTAGCAGCCCAAGTGGGCCAGAGCACAGCAGGGCCCCAGACCAAGCCACAACCACAAACAACTAGAAGTTATAAATTATATTTCAACTGAGATAAATATTCAGGGTGAACTGTACAAATTTAAAAGACAGCACAAAAGCCTGTAACATCAGCATACCTCACATGTCTTTACTGAAAACTGTAATATTCAGAGAAATGCATAATGGATCTCAATCTAAAAAAAAAAAAAGTTTTACATAACTGTTTAGTTTATATAGATGGTATATAGGAGTTTAGAGTTGAGTACAAAGAGCCTAAATTCCATTCCCATGGATTTTTTGTAAATCTTAACTACATATTACAATACTTCAGTTTCAGTTCTTTCATGTTGATGAGTCCCACAACAAAAATGTGCCTCTTCAGTTTTACAGCTGTCATACATTTCAAGTGAGACTGATCTTCCTTTCTGCACTGCTGCTATAATGATGATTTGTTTATTCCTTTATATCCACTCATCTCTTTTTGTGGTCATAGGAAATCCAGCAGAGCATAGCAAAAGCAGACAGGTTTCTATTTGGAAACAAGAATGAACATGCTGCAGATCACATTATTTCTTTCTTTTTTATTTTTTCCAAGGTCTCCCTGTACAGCATGAGGCCGTGCTCACACAGGACTGCGAAAGGTGCTATGACTTTGAAGCTCACAGCTGAAGAGCTAATTAGATTCAGGCAAGAAACTTGGCTGCCTGTCATTCCCTCAGCCTTATTTTTCTGTATCAAACAACTTTCTATCTGCTAGTAAATTTCATACTATCTCTTCAAACAGAAACACCATGCCAGAATTTTCACTTACCTTTTTTCCCCTTTACATTACAGACATCATCTAGAACAGTTGTCAGGACCCCCCCCCCCCCCCCTTTTTTTTTACATTTTAAAATATCCTTTGCATTATACATGCAAACATATTATGTACAACTATGTAACTAAAAGTAATATCAGTTTGATAAAAAAATCTACAAAAATTCAAGAAATTGCAATAATGAATTTCTATAATAATAATAATAATAATAATAATAATAATAATAATAATAATAATAATAATAATAATAATAATAAGCTTGTTTTATGTGCCCATTATTGTTATCACTAATCAGTGAATATGTCATAATTACACAAAATAGACTTTTTCCATGGTTCATTAAAAACAAAACAAACAAAAAATCTGACAGGCACAGCAATGGACAAAATTCATCTTTTTAAAAAGTATCGTTAAATCCAGGTATTGTTTAAGAAGAGCATCTTTATACTTATCACCTTCCACCAAAGTGTTTACCTCTCAGAAAAATATGAATTAAAAAACAACTTTAAATGGAGATTACATTTTTTCCAATTCTCCCTGATGTGACGCTTATTTCACATTAGGTTTAAAAAGGAGAAACATGCAAACATTTCTCCAGGTCTGAAAGGGAGATTCATACATGATCCATCCAGTCTAAAAAAATCTAGACTATCAGCTGCCTCTGATGGCATATCACCTCTCAAAATGGCAGATTAATTACAGAATTTTGTAATCGACTTCATTTAAACCCATTGTATGTTTTTTCACTTAATCTTCAATCTTTAATGGTCAAAAAATGAAATGCATACTAATGCGTATTTTATCCATAAATCATTTGAAACTTTTAACAGTATTACTCCCTCTTTTACACTCAGCTTTGTTTCACTATAATTTACTGTGTGTGTTATTTCTGTCTTAAGATCTCTTTAGAAGGTTCACCCCTCACTCTTCCTCTATTCATGTCCGAGACATTATGTTAGAGCAACAGATGTTTTTAGCCCTGTGAACCTTAAAGGAGTACATTTTTATACACTTATTGTTGAAACAATTCAGCTGAATAATGTGGTAAATATTTTCCTTTTGACTTTGTTGCTGTTGCTTTGTATTGATTTCCATGTCTTTGAAAACACACAGGATTCTTGGTCAATGTCGTAATGGTATATGGAACTGGCATGCGACTTAAACTGGCATGCAGTCAATGCAGCATCAGGTACATACCAGTTAAAGTCCCAGACTAAAATTAATCACATAAAATTATTTTGAAATAAGTCATTCTGTAACATAAATGATCAATCAGAAGTATTTATGTTTATGTTCACTTGTGCATGTTCCAGGGGGGCACCACTGCAATGTGATCTCAAAAAGGACTTTACTTCAAATATAAAAGGAGCGTGACTTTCAGTATCACTGGGATCCAGATGTGAGCTTAATTAGCATGTACAGCCATGAAAAGCACCATAATGATTTCTGTGTTTCTGCCTTAGTCTAAATTGAGTGAGGATTCAGAGAAGAAGAGATGGCAGCAGTCCTCTGAACTTGGCAGGCCGTTGGTCTTGAAAAGAGGACACATCAGGGTCCCATAATAACTAACCATTTCAAAAAGGAAATGATGAGCAATGAAACAAGTGTGTACCATGTGCATTCATTTTGTTTGCACAGGTGAAAGGTCCAGTCACTGACAAGGTGGCACTTCACTCTCAGTTAGCATGCAGCACACACTACTTGCTCATGTCCACCTTAGATTAACCTCAACATTAACAGCGCTCCACAAACAATGTAATCCACATCAGCCCTGTGGATTACTTTTCCTCACCTCCTCACTCTCACCTGCTACTGTTTAACTCAAATTTCATTTGTGACTGGGTAGAAAGGGCTGCTTCATCACTGGAAAGGAAAAAAGGAATGGGGTCTGTTTGAGTTTAGTTGCATTCAGAAGCTGTCATCATACAAAGACACATGTGGTTGTGATGCTTTGACTCACAGCTGTAATGCTGTATTTGATATCAAAGAGCCAGAAAAGAAAAGAAACATAAGAGGATCAACTCCCAGGAAACACATGTGTGTTTTATCTTAGAAATGTTGAGGTTAGACCTTATTAAATATAACAGTCAAGAGTAAGAAAAATATGATGGTTCTTTGTCTAAGACTTAGGTTGCAAAGACATGCTTGTTGCATAATTTTTTATAATTAGTGTGATTTGGTCCACAGCTTTGTTATCATTCCAACACTTGGTTAACATGTCACTTACAGTAGACTTGACTTTGGATCAGCTTTGGCAGTGGGGTGTAAAAAACAGGGACAGATCATAATTGCCATTATTTTGAATAGCTTTACTGAAATTGCTGAGGAGTATATTTGAGAGATTTTTGTTTTTTTGTGTTTTCACTGTGAGACAATAAATGGGATCAGATTCAAATTTCAAATTCAGCATTTGATGTGAACAAAATCTTATGTTCTTTTTTTTTTCTGTCACTGGGCCACACAGATAAATACACAAAAGTAACACACTTTGACCATAGATTTTCTTTGGAAATTTTCTGCTTAGCTTGGATTGAGAATTAACATAGCTTAATTAATTTTAATGTAAAGGATGTCATTATCACCTACCAGGAGACACTGTGGAAAGTGCAGTTTGCTTGTTTGTGTTTTTGTTTGTTAACAGGATTATTAGAGATTTCATTAGAAAAGTTTCCATATTTTTGATAATGGCTTATACTTCACTGGATCTGGATCAATACATTTTAAACTCAATCTTGACAAAGTGTCATAGACTGATTGTTTTAGATTAATGCTTATGTTTGATGGGAAATAAATACAATGTTGATATAAAGGAGCCCCAAAACAGAGCAAAAAAGGAAGACAAACACATTTCAAAGTGTTATTTGTTGCACTTTACCGATTGAAATTAAATCATGTGGCACCTGAACAGAAATCACCTTCATTCAATGCGTGCAACACTGGACATCCATCCTTACAAGTGGTTATTTTATTAACCCTATAATGTTGTCTTAAATAAATGTAATAAGCTTAAATGGGTGTATATTCAAAAGAATTCACATGTCTTCCACAGCATAAAAAGAGATAGGTGTTGAAATCTCCTTCAAAATTATTGTGATAAATCATGTGTAAAAGGACATGCCGATGACATGTTTTCATCCCCCCTCATTTCTTATCTCCCAATAAAACAGCTCAAATAAGTGCGAGCTGAGGTGCTGCTCTGTCTCTAATAACAGAAAAAATGCTAATACTTCACAAGGAGAGGCAGAGCTGGTTGTCAATTTTTTTCATGTATGGAATGCTGATGATGGTTTGTGCCAGTACTGCCAGAAGATATGAATGATCACATAGTAAAAAGCAGGTGCAAAGGGAATGAAATTCTTTCAAAAGCCTAACATGTGCTTACTGTTAAATGAGAAGCATACAGTTTACATAATCCACACTATCATCTTGCTTGTGGTGAGTGTGAAGATGGTGTCTGACCGCCACCATGTGGAGAAATTTCATCACAACTTGGAATGAGTCCTAGCCCCATATGTTCACAAATAAATAATCCATTTAGCTAATTTTAAAATGAGTTTGTGATCATTAAAGGCCACACTCAATAATTTACCAGAGGAATAAAAGATTCAGATATATCCTTAAGCACTGGTTTATGCTCCATATATCACCATATGCACTTCTTTTTGCCCATCCAACTGAAGAAGACCCATTGAAGCGTGAAAGGAATTGATTTTCCTGTATGAATATTTGCATTTCTACAGAACACTTGGGCATGAATGCCAAAGAGGGCGTTCAGCAAAGAAGATTCCTATGAGTCACCAGTGCAATGCATCACCCGCTTAACCTTCAACTATTCATCACACTCCTTGCATGGAACAGTGTGACAACTTTTATGGGATGTTGTGAGTTAAAAATGGGCTATCATGTGCATAGACATAATTTATATTAAAATAGGCGGGGTGTTTGATTCCATTGTACAGCGCACAAAGAAACATACACAATATAAACATGCATAAACACATACATCTATTAGTAAAGGTGTCAATTGTTATGCAAATAACATAGATTTGCAGCTATTGAAGCCAAGTATATATTGTGCAGTCTTATGACATAACAGGTTTATATGACATATAAAAGAGCTCTGACAGGGATAAATTCAAATCTAGCTCCTCATTCAAAGCTTTGAGAGCAACTCAGCTGGAGTCTGTCCCTCTTTACGAAGGGCTGGCTTTGGCTTCACAGCCTCAGGGGAGGATTGTAGGATATGTAAGGTCTACTTCAGTGCTGATATCCTGCTATTTTTCCATTTAGTCTAACTTCTTCCAACTTGGAGAGAACTTGATCACTTGTTTCCGTGCATGGTGTTTTCACTGATGAGGCCATCCTGTAACATAAAGGCTGAAAAAGAATTAACACATGGGTTTCTATTGCAAACATTGTTGAGAAAGATTAATTTTCTTTTCAGGTTCACAAACAATAAATGTTATTATTTTTCTTTTATCATATTATTAGGACCAACATCAAAGACCTCTTGACCCAGTTTGAACCTACCAGACCCCTCAGATCATCTGGATCTGGTCTCTTATCAGTTCCCAGAGTCAGACCCAGACATGGAGAAGCTGCATTCAGCGTCTATGCTCCCCATGTCTGGAACAAACTCATAGAAAGCCTCAGATCAGCATTATTTAAATCCAGGTTAAAGACCCACTTGTTCTCTGCAGCATTTACATAGTTTCTATTTAAAAGTCCAAATCTGTAATGTTTCTTTTAAGCTTGAATTTTAAACTAGATCACGTTTTTAACCTGTTGTCTTACATGAAATGTGCTATATAAATAAACTTGCCTTGCCTTTTAGGTCAATGGCAATTTTTCCCCAAGTATTTTTCAAACCTTTTCACTGGTTGAGTGACAAGAACAAGAAAAAATTACAGCATGTCAAAAAAATGTCTCTTAAAAAAAGAAAGTTGTTCGGATATAGCCTAGTAGTCTAATATGAATTGGCTTTAAAATCCTTCATATAAACGTAGTCTATTAAATACACTGGATTCTGTTTTATTTGCATAAGGTAAATTTGTTAGTGGTTTTAAAATGGTTACAAAAGATATTTTACTGACTCTAGAGTCTCCGAACACTGAGCTTAACTGTGGGAAAAGAGACCAGAATTTTTGCCAAAGCAAGTGATAAGAGAAAGCTGCGTGTCATGTGCATAGCGGTCCTCGCACATTACGTACGACGCTAGGAGTTCCCTTCCTTACATCGTGAAAACGCCCCTCCACTGTCCTCCGAGCCCTCCCGACTGTTAGCCATCCCTGCCGGCTTGTGCCTGTCTCCTGTCCCAGCCTGCAGCGCTGCATTAACCGCGGCAGAGAACAAGGCGCTCCGGGGCGGTGGCGGTGTCCGTCCTCGTGTTTCCTGCAATCTCTATGGTCACAATCAGGATTGAGGCTTGACACCCGGACCTGACAGGGCAGGTATGCAGTTTATTTGTTTGTCTGATACGGCGGAACAGGTGCATGCTGCATTTACCGGTTACTGCGAAGTGACATTGGGAGAGGAGGAGAAGCGTATACCGGTGACAAGCGTTTTTCAATGCTCTCTAAAGACACGGCTATTGTGCCTCGGCTGCCATGGATGATGCAGAGGGTGTTGCCACACAGCTTTAATAAGACCAATATGGTCGGCAGGCTGATTTAATAAGCTGCACAGAATGAGGGCATCCTTTATTTCATGCATATCAAGGCCCAGTGGGAAGCAGGTGCAGCTTTATAATCTTGGTGGATCTCATAACGCTTGATGCCGAACAGATCCTACCCACGTACAAATCGTTCAGACCTATTCTTGGACATGTAGTGTGTGGTAGGATTATGATTTCTCTGTGTGGAGCCATAGGCTAACAAACAGCTGATGCTCAAGATAATGAGCTAATTGAAGGAGCGTATTGGCGCGGGTGTGGCAGAGGGGGCAGGCATGGGTGCAAGAGTGAATTTCTTTGAAAGAATGTGGCCATTTAATTTGAAATATCCTCAGTAGTGGAGTCGGTTTTACAGGAAACTATTGAACGTTCCAGTAAAACACGAAGACACACTGACTTATCCAACTTATCAGATTGCCTCTCTTGGAATGACATTTCAAATAGAATTGATAATGATAATTAGGCAATATGTTCATAAAACCTCACTTTTTAATAAAAAAAAAAAAAAAAAACAAGTTTAAAATTAGTTACAAACTAATTAGAATTCCTATGTGTATACCTACTGAAGCAGTAATGGTTTTATTTTTCTTTCCCCTTTGCAGAGTGGTTTCTCTGGCTGTCACATAGTTAATATCAAAATTTATGTTATGTATTGTACTTAGATAAAAATTACCGGATATACAACAGTTGCCAAAAAACAAAAACAAAGCAAAACATGTCCTCACTTCATTATTGTAAGGCTTTAACAAAAAAAGAGGATTAAATTAGTATTTTGGAATAATTAGAACATATTGCAGAATTCAGTGAGTTTCAACATCTCCAAACAAATCAAACTAAGTTATCAGCATCAGTAATGATAGATAGATAGATAGATAAATACTTTATTGATCCCGAGGGAAATTGTAAATGCATCCTTCTGTTCATCCCCTTCCCACCCAAACAGACTGTGAGCCCTTGAGTATCTGGCTCCTTTGCAACCACACCGCAGGCTACAATATCTCCCAGACTCTCAGTTTGTGGAGGCAGTCAGGGAGGGGGCAAATTAGATCTAAAATCCATCCATCTGTCCATCCATGTCTCTGCCCCTCGATGCATCCTCCAATCTCATTTTCCTTTCACCTGCTCCACTTTCAGCCTTCCTGATGTTTAACCTAAGACAGGGTGGTGTTCCTCTTTTACAGCCCTTTACTGGTACAGACTAAAGGCTTAGGGTCTCTTTGTGTGCATGAATGTTATCTACACATCTAAAGGAAAAAATGATTAACAATTTTTTTTTCTAAAACTGCTCAATGAGGCTATGTGGTACATGTACATATGGTGCATACAAGTGATGATGTCATGCTTTTAGGCTAATGTGTAACTTCTAATCATTCACCAGAGAGTGCACATAACCCAAGTGCTAGCCCATATGTCATCAGTCAGCTGGCTGCACCTTTGCATGTGTGTTTTTCCCATGTAAATTCAGCATGGATGCTTGTTTAAGGTAACACACCTTGATAGAATTCTCCCTCGAGGCCTCTGTTAAGTCATCCTGCTGTATGATCGATTTGTAATAGCTCATTGAAGCAGAGCCAGTGTGTGTTCACAGCTAACCTGGAAACCTCTGCTGGATAAACTCAAACAGCTTGGAAGTCAGACGAGCTCTCAAAGGCAAATCAAAGATAACAGCAAGCAATAAACTGTCATTTCTGCATTATCTCCACAAATGATGCACAAATGAACATATTAAAGTTATAACCGGTGGCTCGGTTAGATACAGTTATATTCATTAGGCAACCCACATGTTATCGCAAGAGGATACTTCTTCAGTAATGGCTTTTCTGAAGGATATCAGTGGGATTGCTGATACTTAGTAAAAATGAGTGGCTGTAAGAGTAATGAGTTGGCTTGAGATGAGCAAAGAAAAAAGAAACAGAAAATGTAGTTACCTGATTAGGCTTCTTGAAGATATGAGCTCAAATTAAAATGGAATTGATTAGACAATTTGTTATTTATTTTTTGTGCATCTTAACATCAGATTTGATGTGAAGCTATCAATATGTGGTAGATGTGTAGACTTTCAGCTTTAATAAAAAGGGTCAAACACAGGCATTGTATGATCTACTTTTGAGTCATAGCCTCTTTTACAGTCAAGTAACAAAATAATGAATCACTATGTACCTGAAGTCTGACATACATGGACCACCCAAATGCCTAATTTTTACCCCTGAGATGCTTTTTGATATGTTTACTACAGCTGCGTTCAGGTGCTGCCTGTTTTTAGATACTTCTGCCTTCAGTTTTAACACCAGTGAGCAAAAAGACGCTGAATTAAGACAATGCAAGGTGACTGACTTGGCCATTCCATTTACTTTGCCAAGCTCGTATATTGATGAAATGGTATGATTTGAGTCATTGTCCATTTATACAGTCACACACTCTGAGCAGACTTTAAAAAACCAACACACTTCTGAATTTATGATGCCACTTCTGTCAGAAGTTTTAGCAATAAACACCAATGACCCAGTTCCACAAGCAGCCATATGTGCCAGTGCCATCACACGGGCGCTATGTTTGACTGATAAGGTATGCTTTAGACCACTGACCATTCCCATTCCATAAATCTGTCTTCCCATTGTTGTGGTACAAGCCAGTCATGCTTTCTTCTAAAGAAGTGGACAGGCTTATTAAATATGTTTTCGTACAAAGCATAATTTAACCTTTTTGTCTTTGTGTGTTTTCAGCTATTTGCATGTTGATGGAAGCCCTTTGTATTGTATCTCTTTTTTTCCCCCCCACTAACATTTCCGAAACCTTAAGCTTTAGGTGTCCCCTGGGGTCTACCAAAACTTTTGGCAATGCTGAGCTTTGAAAGACTGATCTATATTCTTGATTTAGCCATCTGTAAAATTAGTTTTGTACAACAATGATCTCTGTTTCTTGCAGTGACACATCTTTTGGTTCCACATGAAGGTTTCCGTGAAAGGCAATCAGATAAAAAAATAGGATAAATTTTTATCTCTTGAATTTCCCATTAGATGATGAAAATAAATCAGTCATTTATCTCATAACCCCAATATTGAAAAACAAATAAACAAAAAAAGAAACGAAAACTTCTTTATTTATCCCAGATGGAAATTTCAAAAACAAAAAAGTGAAAAAGGTGGTACAATAGATATAAATGCAATCACTAATTTATGAGTCAAAATACTTGTTGCTTAATGTATGAACTTCTCTATTACATATTTACTACCACTAAAGACAAATATGACATGATTTTGATAGATTTTTATGTTTACAGCAACTTTTGACAAAGTATAATACAAAGATTGTACTCTGAATGAATGAATGAAGTGAATGAAAACTATACCTCATTTATGTGCAATATCAACACTAACAGCACTACCAAAAACAAACAAACAAAAAATAGAACTTTTTTACTATTAAAAACCTCCATTGGGCGGAAATAGGAGATTTAAATTATCTGAGAAATGTAGAGTAACACATCTTCTTTAGCTGCATTACAACATTACGTTTTGTTTATTTTCTTTGCATACTTTGTTTTCAGTATCATATCAAGCTTAGTCTACCTTGACTTTCCTGATATGAGACTGTGCTGTGTGCAGTGTTGCTGAAAAATGATGTAGTTGGTCTCATTCTATGGTATGATTTTGTTTCTGGTGCCCCAGCAGATTTATCAAGCTGTTACTCTTACTTCCAAAATGGCCTGGCATAATATTCATTTTTATCTGGATTATACTGTAGATTTTTTAGCAGTGATAATTACAAAAATATTATTTTATTGCAATGAGACTTTCATTTTAGGAATATTTGGATAGTACACATTTCTCTTCACATTTCTCACTTATATTGTGTTTATATTAGTAACTAATTATGGAAACGGGTCCGGTTCCAATAGGCTTTTTAACAGGCTGCAAAAGTTCAACTCCATATCACAGAAAAAATATGGCTACATTTCTTTGACTATTTCATTATCTTTTTGTGGCTCCAGCTTATCATTGACCTGCAAACATCATGCATGCAGACATTTGTAAGGCAACAGAGCTAGCTTTTTTATTATTGTAATAACAGTCAGAACTGGCTTTTGAGGGACAAAAGAGGGACTCGTGTCATCTCTTTTTCTTTTAACGTCATCCAGGAACAAAATTAAATTAACTGTGCTAATTCAAGATGTTATCAAGCCCTATTCTGATTTGAGAGTACACTCTATTTACAGTGTAAGTAGTAATAATAATAATAATGATGATAATAATGATAATAATGATAATAATGATAATTTATTAGTATTATTGGTACACAGTATGTGCACATATTTGTAATAACTATCAAATAAAAATACACAAAATTCTGCTTCAACAACCTGTATCAACAATCTCACCAATTTCACTGTGATATTTTTTCATATTTGATCTTAGATCTGTGGTCTAATTAGATTTTTGATCCTTTGAAAATGATATGTTCCCCTCAAAAAGTAAAATGATTATTCTACTATAAATCTACATCTTGTTTCTTTTGTGTTGATTGAAAACATATTAAAAAATTCCGGAAAGTGGGGTAGTTCTTCTAGTTTTTGGTCACCCTTCTCCAACCAACACTACCACCATCACTGTGTCCACTGTGTCACATTAGTTCGCATATCTCTACATGAACTGTCACATTCTTCAGCATAGTGCCATGTGATGGTTCACCTCTCCCTCCCTCCCTCCCTCCCTCACACATGTGTATGTCAACCAGTAAAAAAATCCCTGGAGGCTGTTCTCTCTTTCTCCTTCTCTCCCTTTTGTTTTTTCTTCTTCTTCTTCTTCTTTTTAATCATATTTTGACATGCTTGACAGACGATGTTAGGCTGGAGTTCCCATGGTAACTGCATATTAAACAGGCATGTCTGATGTCTTTGTGTTAACTGTTGTTGGTGGCAACACTCCCTTCTTTTTCGTCAGATAGAAATTAAATAAATAAATGAATCGATAAACGGTAGCCAACACAGCATTGCGCCTATCGTTTTCCTGTTGATTGGGTAAAGAATGAAGCTTGCTTTAGGTTTGATTAGAGGAAAATATAGTCAGTTTACTATGAAGATGCTCCTTCTGTCCTGTTTAAATAAGTGAATGAAATCAAATTAAGAATATGTTTTCAATCCCTGAAGCCAAACTATGAAATATTCTGGAAATAATTGTAAATGAATAAACATTTTTTTTTTAAATTTATATAACATATAAATAGGATTGCTGTTGTGATATAGGCAAATCTAAGGAATTTCTGATTTATTATCAAGGAATTACAAATTTGTATTTTATTTGGTGTTCCTGACTATACCAAACTTAAATACTGTATACAGGAGGTAAACATATTATACACTTGTTAAGTTAATATGCAAGCTATTAACTACGCAAAAGATCATCATATACATTTTTTGGTGTGGATGTGTAAAGAAGGTATTAATTCAATATTATTGTCAGTTATAATGGAGCACACAGCTGTATTAAACTGAGCTAATTTGCTCGCTTGATGGTCAACAGATAGCTGCATGATCTGGCTTGTTGTGTCTCTTTATAAATGTGAACTGCTGCTGTAAATTTGAATAGTTTTTGCCTCCATAACCGGCCTCCCACAGTAGTGTGTTCTGTGCGAGTTTCTGAAAATGTTTTCCGAAAGAAAAATGTAGATAAAATAACTCCTGAAATTTTCTGTTTTTGTCCATTCAAATAACTTGTGACCTTCAAAGTAACATCCCCATATCTTTTAACCTCTATATCTGTCTAAGATAACTTTGTGGTGTAGGATTAAAGATGCTGGCTGCTTCACATATACTGATTCATATTTAAGTTGTTCCTCTCATAAATCAAATCCTGCATTTTGACAGCTCATTTTAAGGGATTTCACTGGTTGATTTGTTTTAATCAATGAAGATTAACCTCACAGGAATCCGCCCTGACTCCCTGCTCCAATAATTTTTTATATGGGTATGAAGCAAACACAGATAATGTTTGCTCATAATCTGTGTTTTTTTTATACCAGCTCAAAGAAGGGGAACAAAGGCTTTCAGATGATGAAGTGTAGAAACTGTAATTCCCTGTTTTATAGTAGTGCAGACTGTAACAAGAGCATGCTTTGTGCTTATACTATGTAGACATGGGTAGCACAGTTCTCCCTGGGGCATTCTTTCTCTTTGGGAGGATGAACTTGCAGCCTCATTGGTTTAGATGTCGTATAATTTATCTTGGTTGTGGGTGACATGATTTGCAGGAGACTTAACAGTTGTGCTATGCAATCTGCTTCGAAGACTGCTGAGTGCCACAGGTTTGGAGTGTGTTTATGTGTTTTTTTCTGAGCAAGGGCATCTCACCACTCCCTCTTACCCCACCCCCGGCATCCTATACCAGGTTTCCTTGAGCCAGTGTCGACTCAACCAGGATTGATTGACTGTTTGTTTAGACCATTAGAAGGCATGCACTGATTTTAAAGCTGAGATGTGGAAGGAGATGTGTGATGAAATGACCAGGTTCACCGAGGAATGTTCAGCAATATGTCTACAAGAGTGTGTGTAGTTTCTGTGAATGTTAGTGTCTTTACAGTAACTTAGTTTGGTATATATACTATATGGTACATTCTAAGAATAAGAATAAGAATTACTTTATTTATCCCGGAGGAAATTGTTGTGCCAGAGTGCGGTACAGAGGTCGTCACAACAATGCAAAATATTCAAATACAAAATTGAACAGAAACTTAAACACAATAAAATACAATTAAATTAAATAGTCTGTCCCTTTTTTAAAACAAAAAGTACAAACCCAATTCCAAAAATGTTGAAATGCTGTGTTAAAGATGAATAAGAACAGAGTTGTAGAAGCAACCAATAGACACTTTTGGTTGCCAAATGTATTAACACAAAGTACTGCTAGCTTCTGGAGCTGCCTTCTCACTTATGTAGCTATGATGCTGGCTCTAAAATCCATTCATAGGCTAATGATGGCACACAGCCTAAAGTTAAGACTCATGCCCTTTTTGTCTTTACTTTTAGTTTTGACTTTAATCTTCATTCTTCCTGCAAAGCCAATATTTTACTGGGCTTCCCATAAAATTTTGGCAGGGGGTATAAAAATACTTTTTTTTTCTTCTTCTTTTTGAGGTTTGGGTGAAATTTAAGTGGAGAGTATATTTTACCAAAGCAAAGCCAACAAATGTTTTTTTTTTTTTTAAAGGAAAACATGCTATATTGGCCCAAATTAAAAACAAACAAACAAAAAAAAAAAAAAACCTTTTGAATTGTATTGTTTCTATCAATCATACTGAAAACTCTGTAACTTGAAAAGCTGCTGCTGGAATCACTGATTTGAATGGGAATGGATATTTTATTAGCAAATCTAGTTCCCAAGTGGAAAACAAAAGATAATTAAAGGCACTACAGGGACTAAAAACCATTGAGGGATGTAGTGAGGAATGTTGTTTTTCCTTCAACAACAACAGAACACGATTTGTCAAAAATGAACAGGACAAATACTCATCTTTACCTTTTCAGGCAGGCAGGTCTGATCTACAAAGTAAAACGCTGCAGTTTGATCTAAAAGCTGTAAAATAGCATCCAGTCAAAACTCTGATTTGCTGATGAAACCCTTAAAACCTGACACAGGGTTATTTTAAGACCTTTTTTTATTTCTTTTGTTTTCTCCAGAAATTATGCTGTTTCTACTTAGAATAACAGTAAGAATACTGTGTAGATCTGTTTATTCAGCTTAAAATCACACACACACACCTGTAAATCAGCTCAGCACAGCATTGTTTCCTCAGAATGAACTCGTGGAACCTTGTGTCTTTTTCATGAATTGATTTTAAAAAACCCAATACTTTTCGAGCAAAGCTTTGATTTTTACACCAAAACAGGTGTTGACCATGCTCTGCTGACTTCTGCTTTTCTCTGTGTTTTCCTCATGTGTACTAGACTTATTTTCCTTCGCCAATTTACTCTGGAAGCAGGCAATCACTTGACACTGGTAGAGCATGCGTTGTTTCCAGACAGCATACTGTGTGAGAGAAGTGAGAGGAATCCACAAGCTGTCATTTCTGCGTTATTCCTGCTCTGCTGTGACATATTTTTGAGATTCTACATTTGATAAATTTCTTCTGTCCATGTGCTGATGAAGGATGGGCCTGTGGGCAACTGATGCCTATCTGAAGACGCATCAATTTCATGGGCCTCTGTACTGACAGACTCGTTGTTTGAAAAATGGCATGAAGAAAAATGTGCTCAGGCATGCTGCAGTGAATGATGCATCCTGGGCATCATTTTGTCCAAGATCATAAGCCATCATGCTTTACTATCAAACAATATATCTAAGCCATTCAGTTGCAGACAATGAGGTTTCTGGGGCGTTGCATTGTCTACATTTTCATTCTTTATTTTTGTGGGGAGTTTTGCTATTTGAAACCTTTTTTTCTTCCATACAGTGAGCGTCTGTAAAAAGTCTTGTGGTTGATCCAGAAGATCAGCAGTTCTCAGTAATGATGTTGCATCTGGGCTCAAACGTAGAGCACATAAGAGGTCATCTCCTGAGATAGACTGACATGAAACGGCTGACAGAGTCCTGGATGAGAGGACTCAGCGATAGTGAATTCTGTGTGCATGTGCATGCATGACTATGAGAATAGAGTGTATGGCTAACTAAATTTTCCTTATCTGCATCTTGTCAAAAAAGATTTTCAATGGCCGTGACTGATCAGCTGAGCATATCTTATCTCAGTAATATAAGCAGAAAGGTAATGCTCCTCATGGAGACAAAGCTCATTTATTTGATTTAAAGATATGCTCTTGTTCTCTTTGACTGTCAGAGATACTGCGCCAGCATTAGATGAAAAAATCCTGCAAAAGTATACAACAGTGTAGGACCATCTGTATGCTCCTATACTGGGAGAGTCAGCCCAGGAGGTGGAAGTGACTCATGGCTCCCTCCCATCCTGGCTGAAATAAGTAATGTATGTGGAGGTACATTTTTTAGATCTACTGTTAACCAGTTAATATATGTTTGTACCTGAATGGATTGTGAACAGTGCTAGCATGGTAGCATTATTGTATGATAACCAAGTTATATATAGATGACAACCATATTATCAAGTTTACTACCCAAGGTTTTCTAGATCATATAGCGTATATGTGATGCACGTATAGCAATAGGAAAAATAATTAAATTACTAAATTTAGATGCAGAGCAGAGTGAAGACCTTGCTGTAAGACACAGCATTTTCTGATCATCCAGCTTAACCCAAATAAGGCCATATTTGGAGTGAGCAGTAACTGAATTAAGGCATATGGAACATGTCTTATTTTTTATAGATTGGATTTGTTGTTTCTGTCACAGTATTTAGCAACACCTAAACTAGTGGTGTTTGGTGCAGATTAGGAAAGCTATAGTAAAAAGAAGACATAGTTTTAGAGCAAGAAATAAAACAAATTAACTTGGGGGGCTGAGTTTCTGGGGAATCTCAGCTGGGGCCATTGTGTGTGGAGTTTTAATGTTCTCCGTGTGCATGTGTGGGTTCTCTCTGGGTACTGAATTAATAAATGACTCTAATTTACCCTATGAGTGAGTGTGAGCAAGCATGGCTGTTTTGTTGGCCTCTGTCCTGGCCCTGATTGACTGACAACCTATTCAAGGTGTGCCCTGTTTCTTGCCTGACAGCAACTGGGATAGGCCCCACCACCCCTGTTAACCTGACCTGGATGACATTGGTATTAAAAAGGAAGGAAGAACTTCAAACAACAATTAGTAAGATATAAATTATACCTTCTGAAACTAATTATTTGGTTTGTAAGGCATCATGGGCTAAAACAGTTTACTGTCCAGATTATCGTTTCTCTAAAACTACAGAATTAAGAAAAAATTGGTCAAAAAAATCGGTGAACTATAAAAGTAAAAAAAAAAGAAGTGCTTATAGCTGTATGTATTGTGTATATCAACTGCATGTGATTCTTTTGACTATCTTGTCACACTTCATTGCTTTCTTTTTTTTAAGGCTGTAATCCTCCCTATCAATACCTTTTGGTTTATAGTATTATAGCTTTTGTTAATTTACCGAATGTATAACGAATGTGTAACGCTCTGTCACTGCAATCGTTCCCCTCTCCAGCTCTGGCAATCCAGTCATTGCTGGTTGACATGAAATGTTTTGCTATTATTTTGCTGGAATGTTATTACAGACATAAGATGTGAACATGCTCTGAAATGTAAAGAGCTTCATGGGACTTGGGAAATTGAACAAACGCTTTAATGTGACAGAAATTAATTTTAATGGAAAACTTTATACTCCAGCTTTAATATGAATTAAAACATGTGAAGTAAATACAGATGAAAAGATTATCCTGAGTGCACTGCTTTGACAATGGTTTAAATGATCACCAAAACCATCTGATTAAAGACTAATTAGTCAATTGTTTGTAAGCCAGTTTGTCATATCACCACATTTTTTAAGAAAACAAACATGTTTTTTGTGTGTGTGTGTGTGTTCTTGATAGAGGGAATTATGACCGGAGACTTTCAGATACAGTGTTGCTGTGCTGTCATAAGATTCTGATTCTTATCAAGCTAAATTTTGATTGGTGAATTCATCTGATTTCTGTCAGCCTGGTGCTGGACTCTCTCTTTTGATGTCAGGCACAACTGCCATGTGAGGTTCTTTGGATCTGCTCCAACCTCAGTTATTTGTGCAGTAGGAGCAACTGTTGTTTATCAGGTCAGATACAAATTCACAGCACACCCACAGACACATATAACAGCACCCACACAAAAGGAAATGAAGAGAGACAAGGGTGCAGGCAGAAAAGAAGCTGTCTACGATATTTTCTATCCCCTACAATTCAAAGTGTTATTTGAAATATGTAGCACACTTTTGTCTGTATGTAATGGCATTCAGTACAATGGTTGTATAATCATCCTAATGTAAGCACTTTCCCAGTTTGGATAAAAGTAAAAAAAAAAGAAAAAAAGAAGTATCTCTGTCTTGTCCATTAAAGTAAAGTTCAATTCAATTCAATTCAATTCATCTTTATTTGTATAGCGCCAATTCACGACAATGTCATCTCAGGGCGCTTAACA
>JBBBVU010000014.1:17264124-17281890 GCA_037177055.1 Atherinosoma microstoma | reverse complement strand
GTGTGTGTGTGTGTGTGTGTGTGTGTGTGTGTGTGTGTGTGTGTGTGTGTGTGTGTGTGTGTGTAGGTGTGTGTGTGCGCACATGTGTGTCTGTACATGTTTGTGTGGACAGAGCATCTTGCAAGGCTGCTTACACAACCCTCGCAGGCCTTGATTTCAGTCCTAAAAGGCTGGTTAGAAAAAAGGTGTGGTCTGTTGAAACACCATAGATGCAAAACGCTATTCAACCCCTTATATAGGCATAAAGAGTCTTCAGTAGTGCCTCCTACTCAGCAGGGAGGGTGACGAACTGGAAGCATCTCTCAGACCCCAGTTACGGTGGATTTTTATGTCAGTGATATTTCTGTAGCATATTTTTGGTGTTCTATATCAAGGATAAAAGAAAATACACTATCTGGCTGTTTGTCACAGGATATGTTCTTCTGTAATGAATAGTTGATCTTTTTAGTATCATTGAAAATTTTCTTTGATGCTCTAAACATTCGTGTAAGTCCATGCTTTATGATGGTGTTGATACTGACAAAGAAATACATTGTTGAGAAAGAAAGGTTGGCAACAAAAGTTCCTTTTAGAATCCAGTGAATCCCTTGACATTTTCAACATCTTTATCAAACTGCTCTATTCTTTCTTTTGTGTCATCTTGCAGCATGTTATTTTTACACAGCCTGAATCTGGATCTTATTGCCTTCCCACTTGCTGTATTTTCATATATATATTTGTCTGCATGTGTGTGTGTGTGTGTGTGTGCCACAGAAATTTACTAAGGGCCAGACCCTGCTGGACATGGTGTGCGGCCATCTGAACCTGCTGGAGAGAGACTACTTTGGCCTGACTTTCTTGGACACAGATAATACCAAGGTTAGAAACACAAAAGCACAAACGATGGCTTACTTTAAGAAATAAATGCTCTTTAATTAAGTCTGTAGAACTGTAACTGCTGTTATGTTGCAGGAAACCATTTCGACCATCAGTTCGAATCTTAAGCTCAAGACAACTACAAATGGCCAATAGACATCATGTGTGTGATTTCACTTTTAGAGTCATAATTTTCCAGAAACATAAAAACAATTACTTTTTTTTTTACATATATAAGCAAAAAGGGGGAAATAAATTATTTACATTTAAATCGGAGGGACTTACATCTCATTTTTCTTTTTATTTCATATTTCTATATTTTTCAAAAGCTGAGAAATACTGTTCTTGTTTTTATTGGGCAAACTTTCAGGCTATTTGAACACACTTCAGGTCTGAATGGGTTGAAGATGTGATGGATTTTAAATTTAACTGAATAATACTTTATTAATTCCACAGGAAAACTAGGTTGTTACATTAAATTATTGCAAAACAGAAAAAAAGATTAGAATAACAATAACAAATAGTCATTGTGAAGAGTCATTAGTAATATTAATTTTGCATGTAAACTAACTTGTTTAAGGTTTTTCTCTCTTGCTGTGTCATCATAATGAACACTGAGTAAACATCGTTATCATATTTTCCTTTAGTACCACAGCAACTATCAATGTAAGTTGACTCTGATGCATGCAATCTTATGTTGCTTTTTTAAGGGTTTAAACAAAGTATGTTTAATAATAAATTTAGTGGGATTTTTGATACTCCTTTTGAGTACCATTATTTACTGTTTTGGTTGAATTTTCTCACCTAATGTCAGAGCAAAAAGTCAACCATTTTGTTCAGCTGAACGGCCCAATTAACCAGCTTGTTTCTCCAGTAATGAAGCATTAAGACCCTGATTGGCCTTTTAATAGTGATGAACCACTTACAGCTGAACAGTGACATACATGGCCTTTAACATTTTAAAATGTGATTAGGCTGCATGACTTTTCAAAGATGGTTTTTAGGGTCTACGGTGCACCATGAAAGCTCTAGTGACATTAAAATGACAGAATTAGAAACAGCTTACATTTATAGTTCCAGTATTGGTGCTGTCAGTGTTTACAGAAGCCTTCATCAAGCCTTTTGTGGTATGAATATATTAGACTTTCAACAAGGTGAATTGAGTTAAAAAAGGAAGAGCAGTAAAAGAGGTACAGTACTCAAAAAGGTTCTAAAAATGTGAATATGGATTATTTTTCCTCAGTAGATTTTCTTAAAGGGGATTGTCTCTTTCTTTCTTTATCAGAATTGGCTGGATCCTTCCAAAGAGATTAAGAAGCAAATTCGAAGTAAGTGCGGTAGATATACACATACTACTTACATGCATACACACACAGTCACTTACAAATACACACACATTATTTTTGCCGTGCAGATACCCTTCATAAATCAACTTTGCTGGTGGTTTGTCTACAGTTGGTTCCTGGATTTTGGGGTTTTCTGTCAAATTCTACCCTCCAGACCCATCAGTACTCATTGAAGACATCACAAGGTAGGCCTAATTGTTTTGATAAAAATTAGTTTTCTTTGTCTTTTCTCTTGAATCAGCACATATTTGTTTTGTTGTCTGAATCCAAGTAACCAGACTGAAGACTTCAGTTTTATCTGTCAAATTGTCTTTCTTTGAGAAACCAAAGTATCAACCATGCCTGACCAGCTTTACGGTCCTGATGGAAGTAATGCTGGTAAACATGAAATAGAATAAAATTATATTAGAAAAAAACATTTCTGCTGGTACTTTTATAGATTTGATACATGTTGGATCTGCTAATCTATGTTCAGCTGCTATAAAGCTGACTTTAATATGCTTATACTTTAAATTCAGATCTTACGAAAGCTTTCACTTCCTACACCTGCTTCCCATTTATATGGTATGGTAAAAGGTATGAATGGAGGAACATACTGTGCCAACATGAGGGTTTTACAGCTTAAAGTGGATTCAACCCCTGTTGTGGCATTAATCTACACACAATACTACACAATGACAAAACAAAAAGTATTCTTTTTTTTTTTTTAATTTTACTATTGTCTTTTTTATTTTTATTTATATAATTATCCAGGCTCCATACCATAACACTCACATTCCAGATATGATGTATCACATGCCTGTCAAAATTTGTTTAGATGGTTCTTCTGTCTTTACGTTACTGGACCCAATTTGTGCCCAATATAATCTATTGGGCATAATTAAGAAGGCGCATAACTGTCTAACGAAGGCTTCTCAGTTCATGTTTCTGTTGTGAAAGTGTCCGGGTTGAACGAATCGTCCGCAGACCTGCAAGACAGGAATGTGTCAAGACACAGATCTGACAAGCTGAGTAATCTGGACTAAACCAGAAAAACAACAAGCTCAAAGTGAATCAAACCCAGATTTTCTTTGCAGAGATGCCAGAACTGTCTGAAAGCCAGACACAGAATATAACAAATTTATATTTCTGATCCATGAAACCTTTTTGTATTTGTTACAAAATCATCAACTTCTCTAATGATTCCACTTGTCATCTGGATATACAATATTTTTAGTAACCAGAATTTCTAACAGCACTTGAGCTTGTATGTTATTTTCTCACTTGTAAGTTGCTTTGGATAAAAGCATCAGCTAAATTACTAAAGATAGTAAATCATTATAAAATATGAAGGGCATTGTTGTTAATTTGCTGTCAAGACTTGCAGAAAGGGCTGGCCACAGTACAGGTGGCACTCTTCACTTTCTTAAAATGCCCTAAAGTATTTTAACTGTAAAAGTAGCTCTGGTATTTGCAAGATCTCAAAGACATCAGGACATACGATGTAAGACCAAGCTTATAGGTGCTTTATAAAGCCAAGGAAGGATCCTTAACCATTGTGTTTCTAGGATACCATGTCAATAAATCTCGCCAAAGGACTGCTCTGATTTCAAGGATCCTTCAAAGGACTTAGCCCATCGCTCCACAAAATTTCAAGGATGCTTTTGTATATCCTCTACTTTCTCAAAGTACCCACAGCCCTTTGTGCACATTGAAAAGATGGCCTGACATCAGTGCAACATGCATTTCTATCTTTTGTTTGGTTTCACTGTATTTGATGTCCCATAAAGTTATCAGCTTTGTAACAACTTATTGGTTTCAAGTTGTCAGTTGTGTTCCATCAGAGGACAACAATGAAAAAATTGCCAGTATAAATGAATGTTCGGTAGGCAGTTGACAGCTATGAATTATTTCATGTTATGTAATTGACCGTGGAACTGTTGCTGTGACTTGTACCCACTTGTGTGCTTTCCAAATGCAAGAAAAAATGTAGAACAGTTGATATGTGAATTATCCTGAATGTCTATAAGTATTTTTTTTCCTTTTCTTTTCCAGCACGACAAGTTGTTGAGTTTTTCATCATTGCTTTTCTCGAAAACATTGCAAATTAAATTCCATCACAAGTCTGTTGAACCGGCAAAAAAATTCTCAGAGACCTCAACAAGTAGCAAGAGGAAGTGAAGGAGAACATTTTAGTAATGAATAACTCTGTCAGCTGCCTTTTGAAATTAAAGGAAGAGAAATGGTCTGAATCTGTCTTATGACAAGTCAGAGATGTTGTGAAACTACTCTCATAAAGGATCCTGAGAGCTAAATGTTTACATCAAATTACTCGTTTGCTCATATGTTCATATGTCTTTTGACTCAACCATCAAATGACTGAGACCAAATCCAGCAATTGTTTCATATAATGTTTATTTTACTCTTGAAGTTAAGTGTTGGCTGCATCTCTGCCTTTCCCCTCTTGTGTTTTGTTTTTTAGGTACTATCTGTGCCTTCAACTGAGGGATGACATCCTGTCTGGTCGTCTCCCCTGCTCTTTTGTCACTCATGCCCTCCTGGGCTCCTACACTGTCCAGGCTGAACTGGGAGACTACGAACCTGAGGAACATGGTCCAGACTATGTCAGTGACTTTCATTTTGCCCCTAACCAGACACGTGAGCTGGAGGAGAGAGTGATGGAGCTGCACCATAATTACAAGTCAGAGAAAAAATTGGGAATACTACAAGACTTCATGTGTTTTGATTATACAGAGATGCTAAAATATTAATGATGTGGGACTTTTTCTGTAGAGGGATGAGTCCAGCAGAAGCAGAGATGAACTTTCTTGAAAATGCTAAGAAGCTCTCAATGTATGGAGTTGATTTGCATCACGCTAAGGTGAGGAGTGTTTCTTCTCATACTTTTTAAGTCAATACATTTTTTTATGTTCTTTGATATTCCATGCCTACATTCACCAGGATTCAGAAGGAATTGACATAATGCTCGGTGTGAGTGCCAACGGCTTGCTCATCTACCGCGACCGCCTTAGGATCAATCGATTCGCCTGGCCTAAAATTCTTAAGATCTCCTATAAAAGAAGTAACTTCTACATCAAAATCCGCCCCGGAGAGGTAAATAAAAACTCTCATTATCTTTTCTTTTGCATTTGCTTGGTCTAGTGAGAGTTCATTGTGCAATTGTTGCATGCATAACATCACAAGAACAGCTCGTGGTCACTGTAGCAAAGCCTCGGCAAGTGGAATAAAGGATCATCAGGCAAGGAGCCAACTCCACATTTCTATTTCATGGTTTCACAGTTGTTAAAATTACATCATTGCCTTTCTTGACTTGTTCCAAACAGCATAAATAGTCATTTCATGGTTTGATGAAAGTGTTACAGCTGTCATTTATCTGCTGCAAACCACGTGACAACTGCCAAGGGGTTTTTTCTGACATTATTTATAGTCCTCTGAGAACAAGGATAAACCTTCCCTTTAGATTGGTATTTTTTTCTCTTCTATTTTAAGGATTTACATTTTCTACAATGAGTGTACTTGGAAGTGTTAAAGCCATGTTAAACCCACTTTGGTTTTAATCTTTCTAAAATTATTATGATTTTCCTTCATTCTTTGGCCTCAGGATATCTGCATTGTGCTTTATATTCACCATCAAACTCAGTTTGACTTCTTTACAGCATTTGCAAGTACATACACTACTCCTGCATATCTGTTATGTTAAGTCAGCCTTTGCTTCAAATTTCCGCAGGGCGGGGGTCACTGCATTTTAACTGTCTTTTATTCGAAACTCTTCCTTAAAGAGTTTTTGTGTGAAAGAATAGTTGGCTTTGTCTAGTGAATGGACTACTCCTAGTATTTAAAGGCCTGTTATTGCTAATAACCTATTGATTTGAAGGCATTTTCTTCTCTTCACACCACTGAATATCTGATGGAGTAAATGCCTGAGCGACTTATTTGTAGGTTGACTATAGATGGAAAACTTACCTGACGTGGCCACAAGAGACGAGAGAATATACTTCCCCGAGTAAACAGAAAAACATTGATTTTGCCATTTCTGCGGAGTAAACACAATTCACCCTGCTGCCGTCCATCCATCTTTCCATGCACTTCGTTCCCTCACTCTCCTTTTTCTTCTTCACCCCACCCCCAATACGTCCACCTCCACCACTCCTTTCCGTCACCTCACAGTATGAGCAGTTTGAGAGCACCATAGGCTTCAAGCTGCCCAACCATCGGGCCTCAAAGCGATTGTGGAAGGTCTGCATTGAACACCACACCTTCTTCAGGTAGGACTTGAAAGTCGTAGGTACACAGGCAGATGCACTCTCTCTGCACTGAATTTGCTGCACCTTGCATGAACCCTTCCCACTTGACACATTAGAGCTACAGTACCCTACAAACAATGTTTATGGGACAGATGTGTTTATATCCATTGGGTCACCTCGCTGGGAAATGGCTAAAAGAGAGTAAAGTGTAAAGATAGCAAACATGGAAAGGCTACTTCTCGGTTGTAACCAGTGTTTTCTGGGAATGTCTGGAGGCTGATTGGGTGCATTAAACGGATAACACCCAAGAAATTTTTAGAGGCACTGGTTGGGTGATTTTATGACTTTTGGACAGAAGCAGGCTAGGCAGTTCCAGTCTATGTCATATGCAGTTAAAAGGCTGCATATGGTATTTTCATAGACAGTATAAAAGAAGTGAACATACCCTGCTGCCTATGGATCTAAAATATGGAACAATAGGAAAATGCCAGTCTGGAAATTTACATATGGACTACCAGTCAAAAGTTTGGATACATACCCGTTCGATTTAATGGGAAAGTGTGTCCAAAATTCAAGATGATTGTATTTATTGGCCCAATAACTTATATAAAAGCTCATTCTGTCCTGCTGTCGTTCCCAGTAAACCTCCTATGAGACTATTAGGAGGGAGGCCATACTGAATATCTGTGGTACATTTTCATAAATTGACCCTTTTCACAGGTTGGTTTCTCCAGAGCCACCTCCCAAGGGTTTCCTGGTGATAGGCTCCAAGTTCCGTTACAGTGGGCGGACCCAAGCCCAGACCAGGCAGGCCAGTGCTCTAATTGACAGGCCTGCCCCACTGTTCGATAGGTCTGTTAGCAAGCGGTACATGCTGCCTCGAAGCATCGATGGAGGTATAAGTCCAGACACTAGTGTTTTCTGATGTGAAATGTCATTAAAAAGCCTTAACACTAGCCTCCACATGTTTTATTGTTACTCTATTGTCTTTTTTTTTCTTCTTTTTTTTTACCAGCCTCAGCTTTAGGTGATAGTATGGACCAGCTGTCCCAGAGAAGCTCCAGTGAACGCACACAGTTCATGTCCAGAGAAGACCTGGACCAAGAAGGTAGCCTAGACCTGGATCATGATCAGTATCACTACCATGACCAAGACCAGGACCAGCATGCGGATCAAGAAGTGGAGCACCATGAAGGGAAACATCAGATGCAAATGTTTGGTGTCCACATTTCAACGCCCACCAAGACTTTTGAACTCAAGGTACATCATGTACTGCAAATGTATGGAGACCTGGTTTTATCCTTGCTCTGGTTTTTATAGTTTATAGCTATTCAAAATGGATGAAGACTGTGAAGAAAAATAAAGATTTTATTCAGTCATTCAACAGTGTAAATGAAATCAACACTCACCTTTTAAGGTAAACGGTATGAATTTGAGAACTTCATAGCAATGTTAAGGACAGGACAGAGAAATAAAAAAGGCCCTTTTGAAAAAGTCTACTGCCTCTTTTGCACCAAGGTTAGAAAATCCTGCAAGAACTATTCATCTTTTCACATTTCTATTTTTTCTCTTCTTGGCCTAACATCTCATATTCTCTTCAGTATCATAAGACTTCTCAGTATGACTCCTTTTTACTCACTATTTCTTAAAATCCCTCTAAATCTAACCTGACTTCTTTGTTGGAGCTGATATTTTTCTAACCCAGCACCCTGCCTTCTAACAGATCTTGTCTTTTCTTGCTGCTGCAATGTTAACACACTTAACCTCAGCTTGCTTTCTCTTACATTTTTGTCCCCTACCTTGTTCTCTCCTGCAGGGTGAGGAGGCAGGCTCACCCGTAGACTCAAAGCCAGAGGTATTTTGGCCGTGGTTCTATGTGTCTGTCTGTGTGGTAGTTTAAGGTCATGCACCAGAACTGCGCGTTTAAGCACAAACTTCCTTTGTTGTTTGTCCGAGGACATGTTATTGTTATGTCATGGCCTCCAGGATTCTACCAAGTAAAATCCATGGAAACTGCATGAACCGATCATCAGAAGGATAGATAGGAAATGCTTGATGAATGTTTTTTTCGGTTTTTTACTTTTTGCCTACTTGGAAATAGCTTTTGTGTAAATTTACATTTAATTTGACTTTACATTTGTAACTTATTTAGAGCTACTTAAACACTAAAACTATGTTTTTCTAACTGGTATTACAGATTGAACAGTATGCTTCATTAAGTTTCTTTATGTGACAATAAAGGGACAAACAGATGGCCCTCAAGCACTGATGATAATCCTGTGAATCAGAGGTTCCCCAGTTTATAAATCAATATCTTTATTTCACTATAAATTAAATCAGAATAACTTTTTTATGCAAAACTGGCTTTGAAAATACACCGTTACTTGTTTTGTATATATCTATTATGCAGACGTGTGTCAGTGTTTTGGGCGTTGTGGGAAATATTGGCATTGCATTTGTGGTTTTTAAACGTCTTCTCATCAAATCTTTGGATGAAGAAGTATGGGATTAATCCTCTTCCAAACACTTAGGCTTAGTCAATAAATGACTGCATTAATTATCATTTGGCTTACACTGAAATGGATTGTCCCTGTCTTCTTGGCAGAACATTATTCGGCTTAACAGTCTGAGTCCAAAGCCCCTCATTCCCAATGGTGTCAACTGTTTTTGTTTGTCAGTCTGGTCGCCTGCCTTTTTGACTCACCTGCAGCATTTTACCTCTCTGTCTCTGCACGCATCTGTTCTGTTCTCCCTTCCCTCAAATTCTCAACCTCCTGCTTTGCTCAAAACCGTTCACTTCATCTCGCTTGCCCCACTTCATCAGTTGGACAAGGATCTGGTCCCCCTTCGACCCAAACAGGAGGTACTGCTTGTCCTCTTTTTGGCATGTGCTGTGTATGAATCTCACTAGGTGTTCTGTGTTGACTTGTTTATATCTGCATCTGTCACTTATTGTTAGAGCAAAACAAAAACAATGAAGCTCATGTTTTTTTTTTTTCCCCTACTGTGCATAATCATAGTTTCTGAATGTCTGTTTCAAAGACATTTGCAACTTAAAGCCATCTGTTGATGTCGAACCATTGATTAGCGAATAATTCAAGACCTCAATTCGCTCTGGCTTTATATTCTATCTACCAGACATTTTGGTACTCATTAAAACAGGGTGCTAATGTTAAATTATTGAAATGTTTAAGATGTATAGTACTAGTCAAAAGTTTGGACATACTTTCTCATTAAATCCAATGGGTAAATGTGTCAAAACCTTTGACTGTTTGTGTAGTTTAAAGTTTGTACCTGATATTAGGAGATTTTTAAACCTCCAACACTTTAAATGGTTTTCTTTTCTTCTACAATGCAGTAAAGTAAGGAAAAATGTTGATCATAGATCTGGATTAAGTTGATTATGGTATGAAATGGTCAATATCTATCTGTTGTCATCTGGAAGACCTGTATCGTCCATTTCTTTGTTCAGTATTTTATCTATAAGGAAAACAAAACAAAAAAGAAAAAACCACGTAGGCTTATTTTCAATTAAAACCCACATGTATTAAGAAACATATCAATTAAGAAACAACCTTAACATGTAACACATTTAGAAGGAGATTTTAAACTCATGTTAATTACTGTCCCTGTGTTTTTCAATGTGAGAAGCAGTTCTTGGATAAGCCAGAGGATGTTTTACAAAAGCACCAGGCCAGCATCAATGAGCTGAAGAGGGCTTTGAAGCAACCCAACAGCAAGATGGCCCAGAGAGAGAAGCGCCTCTCCTCAGCCACTCCTCCTGGAGGAACCCCTGAGAAGAAATCAGTAAGAATTTAATCCTGTTCACAGTACTTCATATACTGACATTAGTTTCCGTCATACTAGCACATGGGTCATCTCTTGCCAACTTGAAAACCATTCCAATTAAAATCATGTTGATTTGTAAAAGAACATGTTAAACTTCTTTTAGAGTATTGTGACTTCGTGAAAATCCTTAAATCTCCTCTCCTATACTGTTTTCGCTAAGATCTCTTGTCGTTATATCTATTTATTCATTTTTTAAAAATTTGGCCCACCAAGCTTCATTTGTCAATATTTTGTGATTTGTTAAAGTCTCACCAGTTGCTAATTTTTTACCTAATAGGGTTGCAATTTTTTACTCAACGTCCACAAGATCCTAAGGACAATATGCAAATTAAAGTCGTTGCTTACTGTTTACAGTAAACGAAACGATAAGAATAAATAATTTTTTCTGTGTGTATTGTTGCAGGGAAATGGCTTGATTCATTATTTCTGCAGGAATAAGCAGCAAATTAAAAAAGGCCCAAAAATAAACATATTAAGTAGTTCTATTTAGCAAAATTTGTGGCAGCCCTTGTTTTACAATTAGGATCAAATAACCTCATGCTATTACAGCATTGGTGCTACAGATCAAAATGTGGATTAACAGACAGAGACCAGAAACCTGTGATGATACCTATTTGCTTTGGATAAAGATGTTTTTCATTGTTAACAACTTGATTACTGTTAAACATTCAGGGATATGTGTTTATTTGCAAATCATGGCTAGAGCTTCAGGGATGTTCAGTCCAAATATCAGCCCAATCCAGTAAAACAAGCAAATGATGAGGTTTAGAAAGAATCAGGTAATAATTATTATAATTATTACATTTACCTCAGAGCTAAATTCACAAAATTAAAAAACAACTAAAATTTTTAAGAAAACTTTGTGCCTTTAAGCTCAATCTCTCTGGAGCTTTACAAAAGTTTGGATATGAATTGTGAGGGTTCAGTGAGTTGGAATGGTTTGACCTATTTTCTAAACATACTTGCTTTTTCTTCACATTCCTTTGCAAAATTACAATTTCACAAAGCCAAGGCAGAGTAACAAACATCTGAAACATGTACAGAGTCCCCAAATCCATCATTTTCTTTACTATTTATGCAGTAATGATATGGGATTATAATAATGATATCAGAGAAATGGGGTAGTTAATCTAGATAGGCTAATGCAACTGTCTACTCTATGTCAACATAGGCAACCAGTGATGCCAAATTGATTGACAAGCAGGATGCTCATGAGGGAACACTGGATTCTTACTCTAAAGCAGAAAAGAGTAAGACCTCCTCAGTGGATCCGGACATGTTTGCAGTCACATCTGGAACTGAAGCAGTTATGAACAACTGCCAAACATCTTTGGAATCTTCAAGAACTAGATACAGAACAGCCATCATTTCCGGAGCTGGAATGAGGGATATAAACGAGATGGATGTTACTGTAGCAGCTAATGGACATCATGATTCTGTACTAGCAAGGAATGCATATCATGAAAATGGATATGGCTCTCCACCTGACAAACTGACAAGTGAAATGAGCAAAGATGCAAAGTATTATCAATATGAGCATCTTGAGAGAGCCAAGAACTTTGAAACTCCAGTGGCTGTGGATTGTGGACCAAAGGGTGATAGGACCAAAAGTGACAGTGGCAAAAAGCATTATGAGGTTTGGAAAATTAAAGATCCAAGCCCCATGGGAGACAAAGAATGCAACAAAACTGGGAGCACACATTCAGAAGTCACCAAAATAGTTCCTCTAAAGCCACAGAGATCAAAGAAGTCTTTGAATAAGGAGAACAAAGATGTTGTAAATCCTCAAACTCAGTGCCAGTCTGACAGAAGCACCTTTGGTGCAGCTGGGGATGTACAAATGACAAAGTCATGCAGCGAGTCGAGAAGAAAGCTGGATGATTGTACTTTACCGCAATCTGCAGGGTTGTATCAGCAGCAAACGCCACTTCACCAACAGATTAAGACTGAGTTATTTGCACAGCAGGAGCTCAGAGACTGCAGGGACTCAACAAGAGGAGGCCTTCTTCGTGAAGATCATTTTCAGAACGTCTTAGAGTTAAGCTCAAAGTTTCCTACAGCTCCCCCTCGCTCTCTCCCTCTGAAAACCCAATGGTCCAGAGACAGGCCGTGCAACATGGACAGCAGCCACATCCACTTCAGGACCCAAGAAGCAGCCAAGAGGAAGCAAGCGGTAAACCACCTGCCCCCTAACCTGTTTGTCCATCATCGGAAAGTAAAACATTGCATGAGCTTCAGGCGATGTTGTGCAGATCTTGTTTTTTACCATCTAAAAACAGAAAAACATTTAGAACACATATACTTTAAATCTCATGTGGCTGTTTATGAGAAAGCAAAAGTTCACGTTCCTGCATTGACCGACTCAATTCACGTCCATGGCCCCGGGAGGGTTTTGCTTTCCCTTGTTTCCTCTGCAAAGCTTGACATCTGCTTGGCCATTTCAGAACGCTGTGGGCCTTTAAGCAAAGTTCTCATTGCTTAAGCTTCAGGCGTCCTCTTTTATCCCACCTTAACTTGTCACCTTAACACCTGGTCTCTCCTTCCAACATCCTCACAGAGTAAAGGTGGCCGCTGTTGCAAGGAGTGCAAGACCTTTCTACCATCTTTATTTGAAACCTTTTTTCCACATAATTTAAATCTCTTTTGTAAATGACTGTGAAGGGCATTTAAACCAAATGTTCAACCTTGGCAACTCTGTAGCTATAGCAGAAAATGAAAAAGGCGATTAGAGGTAATCACGAGCTGCAGAGCTGCCAAACCTCTTCAGGGCTGAGGCATTCACACACTGCATTTCTTAATATGAATACCTCTCCTCTGTAAGGGATTTTGAAAAATAAAATCAAACCTTCCAGTGCATGGCATCACCACTGCACTTGCAGTCATTTTTAATGATGTCAACCTCTGAGTGATAACCTATATGCATGCATCAGACAGTAGCTTTAAGCTTTGGAGTCTGTAGAAATTTTCAGATGAAGGAGTTATGAAAGACCTGTGCATTTATTTTTTAAATAGAAATTTACAAGTAAAATCCATCCATTGAGAAGTAAGTTAGTAGAGTGGAGAACATTGCAACATTCTATTCTCACACTCATGCTGTACATCAAAGTAGTAACTTAAAAAATGAAGACATTACATACTTTTCTTTTCTGAAATGCTTGTACTCATCTATAATATTTTTGTATTAATGTTTGCCTATTTTGTTTTGCTTTTCTTTTCCATAGGAAACTCCTCCTACACCTGCGATCCACGAGGAGCCTCTCAGCGAAGCTTCAGTGAGTCATCATGCAGCTCTTTTGTTTTATCTGTTTGACCACACTTGAAGAAATGAGTCAACAAACTATTTGAGAAATTTTTCCCAGGATTTTAAAAATACTCGGGAAACATGTTTTTAACGTAGAGTTGAAGTAATGTCACTGTTGGCATTTCATTAAATGCATTGTCTGGAAATTCCTGTTGTAATCAAAGGCTAAAAGAAACAGAAGTTGAAAAGAGATTTTCTTAAACTGCAAGATCTGTGTTTTTTCTTGCTTTTAAGCAAGTCCATAACTGAAGATTACAACCAGGGTCTGAAATAATTATGGGGAGATAAAGTGAAGCTATATCTTTGTATTTCAGCCAAATATGACCAAAAACATGATAACATTTTTATACAAATCTTACATGCAAATAAAAGTGATTCCAAATTCTGCATTGGAAGAACAATCCAGTGTTCTATATAGTATGTGATCCATGGCTTCAGCCACTGGTTTGACTGTTTTTAGCAGCAATAACTGCAGCTAAATGTTTTCAATAATAGTTGATCAATCCTGGACATCAGCTTGGAGAAATTTTAGCCAACTTCTTTGCATAGAATTGCATCAACTGTGAGACGTTGGTGGGTTTCTTCATATGAAACCTTCTCTGCAGGTCTTTTCACAATATTTCTACTGGATTAAGATCAGGAATTTACTCGGCCATTCCAAAATATGAACTTTATCATTTTAATAACGAGTATTTGGCAGAACGACTCGTGTGTTTAAGGTTGCTGTTTTGTGGCATGATCTACAGTCTGTCAGGATCTCCTGATGTTTTCTTTGACATGTTCATATTATTTGGATTTCATTATTTCATTATTATTGTCCTGCCGTTAATGCAGCAAAACATACTCAAATCATGATACTAAAACACACCATTGTTGTTTAGTGAACTTCCCATGATTGAGACATGAACATGAACATAAGCCAGCAAGACAGAGGCCTTTTGTAGTCTAAAAGTTACCTTGGGCTCCTTTGGACTTCAGACTATTGCACATCTTGTTCTCGGTGCGTTTTGTTGGTCATCCAATTCTGGAAATGATAAGGGTATTGAATGTCTTTCATTTGTACTCAGCCTGAAAGACTTCGGTTTGTGGAGTCTTTGTCATGATACATTTTTACAAAGATATGTTTAAGAACAAACTTTGATTGATCAATGCTCTTCAAGGAAGACCATTTGTCCATTTACTTTGTTCTTATCTAACTGACCGGGAACAACTCACTCATACTCCACTTTCAAGGGTTCATATACTTTTTTTACTCCGATAATGTGTGTGTTTTTTTTAACTTTGTTTTGTTCACAAAGTTTCGAGCAGCATTGAAATAGATATGAATGAATGATGAGCCTTTTTCTTCTTCGTAGATGGAACCGTGGGAGAGACGTCTTGGCTCTGTATCTGAGGATGATCAGGACCATGACATCCTGTACCTGAAGGAAACTCACTTGGGCATTGAGCGCAAATGTTCCAGCATCACAGTTAGTTCCACATCCAGCCTAGAGGCCGAGGTAGATTTCACTGTCCTCACAGACCTGCAAACGGGCATGGAGGAGTTCTCCAGGGGTATGTCAGAGTTGGGAGAGAGGGATCTGTCACCTGATGGGGGACTGTGCCTGGGCATCGATTTGCTTCAGCAACAGGGCCCCTCTGAACTGCCTCCTCCCACAGTGTCAACACCTTTGTCCAAAGGGCCCAGCAGCAGTCCTCCTGCCAAAACCGTCCAGCCTGAAGAAACCCGACCAGAGGTGAAGAGGCCTGAAGGGCAGGTAGAGAAAAGCTTGCAATTCAGTTTGGTTTTGAAATATTTAGAAGAATAAATGAATAGAACTGCAGCTCAGATCAGCTTGGGTGTGAGCTTCGACTGTTCCACAACAGAGCCAGATATTACTTGAATTTTAGGAATCTCGGGGATCTTTCCCAAAAAAATAAACAAGTTCAATTCAAGTCAATTCAGTACAGTCAATATTAGTATTGACAGTCAATATTAGTCAATAATAGTTTATATAATAGTTTATATAAAATGTGAACACATAAAAAGTTGTATACATTTGGAAAGCAATGCACCAAACTGAATCTTCAATTTAATTGAATCACATTTTATAAAGTGTTTTATTTCCATGTTTTAGTATATTTTACACTATTATAGAAACAAATTAGCAGCAAACAACGGGGCGAGTGTTCAGCTAAAACAAGAAACAAGTAAACTTCCATCCATCCCAACCTGACTCTCATCATATAGCACCTCTTTGTCTAAAAGGGATGGCAGTGTGCCAAAAAATAGCTCTAATTGATTTCATCTAAGTTTTTAAGCTCTGATTGCCTCATTTGCATTTCATGTTTCTGTGAGTTAAAGATTGATTTAAAATGTTCTTTCAGGTAGTTTGAGAAAATCCTCCCTCCCACTTCACTTGCACTCTGTTTTGAAGCCATGATTATCTTTTTTTTCTTCTCTTAAGCCTGTTGTTCCCAAAAAACCAAAGCGGTCGGTGCCGGTGTCGTCGTCAGTGGACAGAGATCCGTCACACAGAGAATCCAGTCGCGTCTCCACCACTGCACCTCTGAGCAGAGAAGCCAGCGATGTTATGCCCACTCCAGTGGTGAGGAAAACCGACATCAGAACGGAGACTCAGCCCAATGGGTCCGAGGTCACCACCACCATTGTGGAGTTCGCAGATCAGGTTGCCTTTTTACTCAATACTAAAGCTGAAAGCTTCTCACTTCCCAGTTATGAAGCTGTATGTTTATTGTTCTGATTGTCATGTAGTCATGCATTAAACCTGTCTGTTTCAGGATCATGGCATCACCGGCCTAAGTGAGGTTTCTTACTCCACGAGACAGAGTGTATCCCCAGTGAGTACATACAGGATGACCTCTCCATTTTTAACTCGACTGCAGCCACCCCCCTCCATTTCTCTGGGGTTTAAACCTACTTACAAAGACCATAGACATGAACTCACTAAAATGAGCCTTGACAGAATAACCTATAATATCAAATTCACTGTTTTCATTTTACTCTGTAACGGTACATGCAAATGTGTGTTTATTTGCTTAATGCTTCCAGCTGTTCTGCTTTATCAGGTGCACAAGAGCAGTCTTGGAAGAGAGACATCAGGCTCGCCTATCCTTGTCACTGAAAATGTTACCTCAGCAACCACTCATGTCACAAAGGTACAGAGCCTTAAACAAAACTTACAAAAGCAGTGTGCATTTGTTGCAATACAATTGATTTGGTTCCTGTTAGTTCTACTGAAGGCTATTAAAGGGAAAACAAACTGTGTTGCAGACTGTGAAAGGAGGATATTCGGAGACAAGGATAGAGAAGAGGATCATTATCACAGGAGATGACGATGTAGACCAAGAGCAGGTGAGACAAACAAATTAGCAGTAACAGTGAATTCGAAACCAGTCAACACAATCACCAACATACTCATAAGATCACATGCAAAACAAGACTGAGAAAGAGGAGATTAGAGGATTATAGAGTTTAGATTAGTCACACAAACTGCCATTTATTTGCCTGGATATGAAAAGAAACAGCAAGTTATTCAAAAGCGTAATTGTTAAATAAAGTGGTGATGATGATAAAGAGCAATAATAAAAATAAAAAGAATGGTCACTTCAGCTCTAATTATGGACATAAAACACGGTACTTTCACTTTTGTTACAACGTGCCATGGAAACGTTAAATGGAATTTGACAGGAGCTGAAAAGCTCTGAAGGTTTAACCATTCATTTTTTATTAAATTTTTTTAGGGGAAAAAAAATATTTTAATTTTAATTTTATGTTCAGTTGTTTGAATGCATGTTGTGTGTGTGTGTGTGTGTGTGTGTGTGTGTGTGTGTGTGTGTGTGTGTGTGTGTGTGCATAATGTGTGTATATTGTATATAATGTGTGTATAGTGTGTGTGTGTACAGTGTATATATAATGTGTGTCGTGCCTCCTGAACAGTGAGGAGCCGAGTGAAGCGGCTGAAGGAGAAGATCAACCAGATGCTGAAGGACGTGGACAACGGATACGAGATGTCTCAGATTAAACTTCCTAAAGCTGTGAGACAGACGGGCTGGTTGGACAACATCAGTAAGTCTGACCCCCCAGGTGTAGACCTTAGACCTCCTCCAGACCTCCTCCAGGTCTACCTCTAACCCTTAGACCTCCTCCAGACCTCCTCCAGGTCTACCT
>JBBBVU010000014.1:17242755-17262727 GCA_037177055.1 Atherinosoma microstoma | reverse complement strand
TATATATGCTGAAGAAAAAGAGAAAAAAAAACTACTGGACAAACTTGCTGTGAGTGTTCAGACTTTGTTGATGACTAAGATACTCCATTAAATGTAGCTCCAATATTGTTGAAGCATCCATTGAGGCAGGTTTTAATGAGAGCAGAAGAATTAGAACTCTTCTGGATACTTTTCCCTCCTGCGTAGCAAGTCAAATGAAAAAATGAGCTTTGTTTTATTCCATCTCACTGACCAATGAAGTTGAATTGATTAGAGAGAATGATGGTCCTCTCGAGTTGTTTGTTCAGCAAGTGCAATCACTATACTTCCCTTCATCTGTCTCACTTTTAATACTTCTGTTTGGTGTGTCTTATCTTGATGTGTGGGTGGCAAGTGTGCAAGGATATGCATATACTGTAGGTGATATTAGGAGCTGTTAATAGAGAGTGTATGTGTTGTGTGTTCATTTGAAATGGTTGCGATGTAATTTCTGAGCATGCCATGTCTCAGAATCATTCCGGTTTCCATCCTCTCCCAGTCTTTTAGATATGCTTTCAGAACTCAGCTGAATGTAATGCCACTTTGACCATTTTGTGCAGTAAATACATAGAGTAGGCTTACACCCCAACTGTATCAGTAAAAGTAATATTTCAGCAAACGTTTGCATGATAATTTCTTGCATTATTGGATTGTAATAAAATACAATGGATGTTGATCCAGAAGAAGGATGAATAATTCCAGGATCATGTTGGAAACACAAATGCAAGCTATAGAGGCTGAACTGTTCACAATCTAAAGTCTGACTAGTATAAGGAAATTAGGTTGTCTGAGAGGAAATTAAGAATATTCTTCAGACAATAATTGGAAATATTAAAATCACTGTATGATCAGTTTTGTTAACCCAATAAGGAAGCATTGGCTGAAGTAGTTATTTTTATTTATTTAAACCATTTCATACATTCATCTCATTAAAGGGCACTGGTGCTGTACAATATATCTGAACATATCAGTTTGCTTTTAAATTACTTTTGCCAATGAAGGAACAGTAAAGTGGCCAGTTAGAGCCACATACTGTTGTATTTACAGTTTTTTTTATGATTGTTAATTTACAACTAATTTGTTATTTAAGTTATCTTGCTGAAATGGTAATATGCATCAGAGCTATTCCAGCACTCTGTCTGTAAAGTATGTTATAAATAAGGTATAAAGTAGGAAAAACATCTTTGAACTTTTAGCTGTGTGGTATTTAGTAAATGATTGTTAGAGGGATGCCACAGACATGTAATGTGCCAATTAAGGTAGAATTCAAATTGTAAAAACGCTGGTTTTGTATGAAATAACTTTATATGAACAAACTTTTAATTACAAAAGTGCCAGAGAGTCAAATACATAAACATAGCATGACAAGGATTCCCTTTGAATATGCTGTCTTTAACATTTAAAACAAAAAATGAACACTTCTGTCTATTTGCATAAGTCACATTTTATATATAAATCAACACATTCAGCATTGGTTAATTAATTCAATTGACAAAAACAATGTTACAAGCAGTCATGCCAGGTTTATGAGGGTAATACTAAGGTATAACTTTGGCTTTCAGACACTAAATTTTACAGTCAATGTTCACATGTGTATTGTAACTCCTGTTGTGTTTCAGATTTTGGTTCCAACTCTTTTAAAGTGATGGTTGATCATGGATGTGGGTGTAAAACTGGAAAGTTGAAGGAGAAGAAAAAAAAAACATACACACCTTGTACTGTTTATTTGGTGCTGTTTGGTGGATTGTAAAAATGTGAAGTAGTAAATGGCATTGGGCTTGATGCACACTAGAGGGCACCAGTTACCTAAAAGAAGCGAGCTTTGCATCAACATCGAGCATACCCAGCTGGAATCCTTACCATCCTTCATTAGGGGCAAAAATAATCCAAAAACTCCTCAGGTCACCCTGTAAGGAAAACCTAATCCAATGTCCAGAGAATGCCTCTTCATGGAAGTTGGAAAAATAATGAGACTGTGAGTAATCACAGACACTTGGCTGAGACATCTTGTCAAACTCTGATTGGATGACCTGTGGTTGAACCTTAAACCACTCCCTGTCAGCTTCATCTCTTCTGCTCTGCTGCTCTCCATTGCTTGGTGCTGTCTTTGCTGTACATTGTACTTGCATTCCTCCAAAAATCAATAAAGACAAGAGAAAATGAACAATTAGGAAATCCCTCTGTTTGCGTCCTGTAACACATTTGCTCCCTTATAAATTATACAGTATGTGTGTATATGTAGTAGTCCTAAATGGTGAATAATTAGGTGAAGCTGCTGTAGTTTGCAACCATGTAAAAGAAAAAAAAAAGACTGTTATACATGCCAAAGCTTTTAAATAGGACTGTTTATATGCAATTTATAAATTGTGGGCACATTTTTCCATTCAAAGAAATGTGTATCTGCATTTACAAATCACACAAACCACATTGTGCATTAATGATTGAACTCATAAAAGGGAGGTTATGTATTTCAGTGTTATTGTTCCTAGGTTTGTTGTAAGTGACCTGCCCTTTTGAGTTCCTGTTCTTCACAAATTATTTTAACTTGGCACAACCCAGACCATTTAAAAGGGTATACGAATCAAGTCATACAGCATTGTGTTAGGACATTTTGTTTTAATGCTCTCTTCCAAATAAATCTGAAGGAAGTAATATACTTGCAATTTTTGCACATCGATTTCCAGGTATTGCCTACATTTAAAGTATCTTTGCACAATCTGTAGTAGTGAACAAATAAACATGAACACTGCTCTTTTCTCTTACTGATGTACTAAACAAAAGTGCACATACTCTAACAAGCACTTAACTTAATGTGACCAGAAAGGCTTAAAGAGAATAAAATTAACATCGCTTGCCTTGCCAAATAACACCTGTCATTTTAAGTTGAACCGAAGATTGCAGCACAGTCTGGCATAAGCATATAACACTATCTCCCTACCTTAAAGAGCTGGGCTGTTCAGTTTCTATCTTCTGTGCAGGACAAAGGACAGAAGCTTAGTGCTGCAGGTTTTCCACCAGTTCAGACAAGGTCCTCACCTGTGATTGCTTTCATCATAGACACTTTGACATTTTTTCAAACTTTTTTTGGTTGCATCTCAATAACTTCAAATAACATTAGACAGTGCAGGTGATTTCAGTGGTTTGGCTGAATTTTTCTAACAACTTTAGGAAGTGTCATGATCTTTTCAGCAAAACTTTAGCCACTTATTTTTATGAGTGACCTTGACATCAAGTTAAATATGATTGTTATCAAAGACGCAAATTTATTAGTTACTATGTTAGTTTTCACATTTCAGTTTTTCTTCTAAAATAAATACAACTAAGGGATAAACCATTAAAATGTGGTTGGAAAGTGGATTAAGGATTTTTATGCTGAACCGACATTTTAAAGGGCTCCATTAGAAATGTGAAAATTATAGTCAGTCATTTAAAAGCTTTACCTGAATTTGCATGACCTGTTGAAAGCAGCACTTAGTTCACTAATACATATTCTTGTAACCAACTGTGACATTGAGGACAAAACTGAGGAAAATGGCATTATCTTTATTAAAAGCAGGTTCATCCATTCAAACACCCTCAGCAAAGTACGTACACAGACAGAACTTATGCTAAACAGTGAAATACTGTTTAGCAAAATACTGTCTCTACATTGTAACGAGTTATGTTAGAAAAGTCCGAAATCACCGTCAATTACTGAGTTACAATGCTCATTAGGACAGACATTAGAGAAAAGCCTGTTCTTTCTGAGCCAAAACACAAAGATATGATCTAAAAATTAGTAAAAGTGGAAAATCGCAAGAAAGCCAAAATACAATGTGGATAAACATAAAACAGGAAAAGGAAATAAATAATACCTCTCTTGAATAATCACAACATGGATTATAATCATAAGACTTAAGGCGCATTTGGGACCTGAGGATTCATACATACGTGCCTTTGTCACACATTTATCATGGATGAGGCAGGAAGGTGAGACTGACTATCAACATGGGTCAGCTGTTTACAATGGAAGCCACACATTGGGTCAACAGGTTGCCTTTCATGATGATAGAACAGGTTGAAATGAACCTTGCTGTCCTCATACCTTTGGTTCCAGTTAGTTTCATGGTGACATGTAATGTAAAAGTACTGATAAAATTCAGGCAAAGTTAGAAAGGTCCCAAATTCTGGTTTGTCATAAAGCAATGAGGCTTGACACATTTTTTTTTCCTTTTGTTCTTTCTTTCTTTCTCTTTTTTTTTGGAGGGGGGAGAACCAGCTGGATTTCTTTTTCAGATGATGCAGTTTCCTAAAAAAAACAAAGCAGACCGTCCTGTCTTAAAGCAAGCTTAAACTGAACACCATCCACATAAACACTCAGCTTTCAGTAATGTTTAAAACCAATCATCGAAGAAAAGTTCAGTGGTACAAACAGTACTTATCCCTTTAACAGAACCCACAAAGAAAACATACATATTTGTCCAAATGCATCCTCCAAGGTGAAAACCAAACTAGAATATCCACTGGCTAGAAAAGGAGGTTGGAGAAAATAACATCTTCAAAGAGACTGCAGTCAGTCAAGTCATGGCATCCTTTCAGTTCCATAAAAGCAACTTCTGAAGGAGACGGTTTCTTTCAGTAACCTCTTTAGAAAGGGGGTGGAAAAGAATCTTCCTCACAGAAAGCTCTTTGTGGAGCAAAGAGGAAAGATACAGTAGGGTGGGGGAGGGATCAGGCGGAAATGTGGCTGTCGGCCTTGTGTCTTCTTTGACCTGGTGTTCTCTCCTTTGAATAAGTAGCTGAAGTGCCTGGATGTTTGTCATAGTACCGTTCTGGCTGTGAGGATGAGGGCTGCAAGGTTCACCGGTGAAAATGCCAAGGACTCCGGAGCTGCTCCCGTGGCTATGGAACCTGAAAAACATAATCAAAAGAAAATTCAACAGGTTTTTTCCACAAGTTTTCAAATGTTGTAGTTTAGAATGTATGAAAAAAAAGAGTGCATGAAGGAACATGAAGGTTATATAGGGATAGTCATGATACAGAAACAAAAACACAAATGCATTCATTAGAAGAACACCGTGTGGTGAGAACGCATAAATATCAGTAGATGGCAGTAGTACAACAAGCTCAGTTTTGGACGCTTTAAAAGAGCTGATGGAAAAAGCCACAGAAACATAGTTTCATAAGATAAAACATCCATTCTCAAATAGCTAGCTTCTGGCAATTTTCTGTGCATTACAGGGACCATTTTCATGATTGAGCTCATAGATACATATACTCACACACACACAACCACATACACACATATACATATATATACTGTTCTGAGTGTTTAAGTGCCTTTTCTCACCTGTGACTTAATCTAATGCAATGGAGTAAAATTCTTCCGTTGCAAATACTGGGACACTTCGTAGATGAGACCATTTAAATATAAAGTAAGCACAATCATAAAAAGCAAAAAAGTGTAGGGATATCAGTGGGTACAGATCATCTGAGTTTTTTTCTGTTGAAGTCTCGCAAAAAGAAACAAACATTGTTTTTATATTTCACATGTCAAAACTTTCCCACCTTCAATCTTAGGAATAGTTATCTGGCGGCTGCTGATGCCTTCTCCTCCCTCACTGAAGGGTTTAATCTGGATCACATAGTCTTGGTTGACTGGCAGCGACAGCTCCAAGGAAGTGTTGTTGGTCTCCACCACACTGGGGTGGCTGTGTTTGTCCTGGCTGTACATCACCTGCAGGAAACAGAGTGTGAAAATGTGTGTCATGGCATAAAGTCACTCCACACACAATGCATCATATGAGTGGTGATCTTGCCTTATACACTGGCAAGAAAATTCAAGTGTGAGTTCCAGCTCTATGAGATGGAATGAGCTGTCTCAGAAACTAACAAGGATGAATCTTTTGCTGTGGGTATCTGCACTTGACTGTGATGAATCACCAGAGGAGCGGGTGCAACAGAGATAAAGCCCATGTAGAGATCCATCAGTCCTGATTTTTCTGCTGGAGAAGGCTGTGGAGAAGGGCTATGGATGCCCCTGCACCTTTAACATCCTCTAAAATCCACTTCCTGGGGACATTTTTAATGTAGTGGGAATAATGTGCAGTGCATGTAAGAGGCTATTATCCAGATGTCCAGCTTTTTAGTTTTGGAAGCGGTGAATTGATGTCCTTCTGTTTTTTTCAATTTTATAGGCAAAATAGCTCTCAGATAACAATAAAACACTGAAATATAATACCATTAAAAATCATTACATACTCTACAACTGAAGGTTAGATTGTTAATATATCCAAACAGAGTTCTGTTATATGAACAAAAACTGATAAGTTAAAAGAAAAAACCCATTGAGCATTTTTTGTCTTGGAACAGAAGCACTCCAAGGACAGTCACATACATATGCATCTCGACAGACAACACTTCATAGGTAAACAAAACAACAAACAATGGAACCAACGGGGCAAACTTGCAAGAGCTGGGGTTTATTCACCATCGGCAACATAACCTGTCTGCTGACACGACATTGTTTCAGTAAAGTTAAGCATGAGCAGCTGCAGCAGGAGGTTAGAGGTGGGGCTGATTTACATATTCACACATATTAAACAAGGCAAAGGTGTAAATTTATTTCTAAAGCATCATAAGGTGTGACAAGATTAATTTCAAAGAAAAAAACCACATAAACAAAAAACAAAAAGAAGATTAGTTGGAGATTAGTTTTAATGGTTCTAATTGATGCGTGGAGAAGAGGTCTGAAATATCCTTTGTGCCTACAATGCTGTTAAGCCAAATCAAACATTACAACCTAGAAAGATTGTAATGTTTATAAGACTATGCAAATAATCCATTTTCTATAATAACACTCTTGAAGAAAAATTGCCTTTATTGATTTATTTTAGCTGAAACTACTTGACTAAATAAGCGATGGAATAGACAGCTAGTTTTTTGGAAATGAGGCTTTTTATTTATTTTGTGAGGCGGCTGGATTCTTGTGAGATTTGTGAGATCACAATCATGAGTGAATCCGTCTTTCCAGGCTAAAAGCTTTAAATTTGATGTCAAAACACCAAAAGTCAGATGATAAGCACTTTATATTGGTGGATTTTTTATGTAATGACAGTCAACATGGTGAAATCTTGTTAACTTACTGGTTGCATGGAAAAACGTCTTTGCTTTAATAAGGTGAAGTTTTTTTTTACTTCAGATGGTGATAAATGTTTTATCAAATTGCATGAGCATTTTTTTAACAGGTCCTACTTCCCATGTCTCTGTGCAGTTTTTTCAAAAAACAATGCAATAATATGAAATATTTTATTATTCAACTTTTAACATTAACAGAAGAATTACATTACAAAATTATAGCAGTTACAACTGCAAATCAGCATTGGGTGAAATAAATACACCTGAAAAAATTACATTAATTTAAAGGAGGTATAAGTCAGAAGTGCACTAGTGAAAAGTATCTTAAGTCCATTTTACGGAAATGTAACCATGAAACCAGAAGGGTTTGGTGGAATATAAACAGATAAGTTTAAGCTTAAAAAAATGGAATATTGTGAAGATGTAAGGTGCATAACAGGAGGCAACATTTTTGATTATTGAAGTCATGTATAGCACCCTGCCGGTTAATAGACATCTCTATGGTCTGATTAGTAAATGTCAGTGTGTTTATCAGACGTTTTAAATAAGCAAACTGAGTCATAATTAACCTTTACAGGGACCTTGATAAGTATATGGTCATCTTCAAACAAAGGAGGTGATGATTTTTCCCAGTCTCTGAGATATGAAGTATACCATTATAAGCAGAAATTTTATGATTAATTATTCTATTCTATACTAGTGCTACCAAATATCCAGTAGCCTCCAGTACACCTACAATTGTAACATTAACATACTAATCAGCAGAATAATTTACAAAAACAGAAAAGCAGAGAATGTTTTGCTTTTAAACGTTTTATAGTGTAAATGTGGGTAATGTGCATGCACATTTTCTGTTTTCTTGTCTTTGTTGTAAAGTACTTGTCTGTTTTGTCATTCCAGCTCCTGCCCCAGTCTTTCCAGCTTATTTTTCCCTGTTCTGGCCCCTCTCCAGCCCTGCATCTTCCTGCTGCTCCATGGTATCTGGGCTGTCTAACCCCAGCTCTCAGTCCTTTGCCAGAACCCTGCCTTGTTTCTTGGTTTTAATTCCTCACGGTGTTGTGTATGACCTTTTGCACTGTCAGCAAAGACCTCTTGAAATGTCACTCTGAATCTACTGAATTTCTCTGCATCTGAGTGTCTGTTATTTCAAGAAATGTTACACTCAGTTGGTATTTAAAGTCTTCTTTAGGTGTCCAAAAAAGGTTTCTGTAATGCCACCTAAAGTTCTGCATAATAAGGTTATGTAAGGAGCTATGTATGACCGCAAAAGAGCATTTTTAGTTGGACTCCTAAGGGTTCTTGTTATTTCACTGAAGGTCAAGCAAATGTGAAGTGAACAAAGGAAAGCCCTATTAAATGTTCCCTCACTGTCTAGGTTACCTGATTACAAGGACTACAACTTGTGATGATTTGGAAATGTTCTGGAAGCATTTCAAGGAGATATTATTCAACAAGCTGGTTCAAAGAGCACTTTAGATGCTTCAATGTTTAAGCTTTGTATTTGGCTATGTATTTCACAGACATGAAACATGGCTTAATGCATGAAACCACTGAGAAGTTAATCATAATAAAAAGAAATGCTCATAACTATGTGTAAAAGCTAAATGAAGTATGAGTCTGCTATTCCCTGTTATATTATAGTCTATAGGACAATTGTCCCCTTTGCAGTGATTCCATCTTATGCAGTTTCTCCATATTTTACCTTATATCCTGTGACTTCTGACTCATTCTCCAGAGCGTGCACTTGGTCCCACCTCAGGATGACCTTGGAATTGGAAGTGTTCCACATGATTTTGACTGGTGCTTGGCTGGGTGCTGGAAGACAGCAAGCAGGGTATAGGACAATATGAGCAGGGGGAGAAAAACAACAGGAGGTCCAGTCAATAAGCAATCCAGAACCAGCACTGCATGAAGGAGATTTCTCATTATCACTTTATCATCCCATTGTTAGGAGCAAGCCGTGACTCCACAAATATGTGTGTGGGAGTGAGAGAAGTCTTATATTTGGCTGTTATTGTTGGGGGTGGAAGAATGGGTATTATAACAAAAAACTAACTTTTTATATTTCTAAACTATTCACATATAGAATGCATGAGTTATGACAAGTAGGTCCTGTTTTGTATTCTATCTTGCAGAAACATTTGCACACTGACAACATGATACACACTGCCCCCATCTGCAGACACCATAAAGTATGAGTGATGCATACATGAAGAAAAACAGGGAAATTTCTTCTTTTACCAGATAGATCTCCATGTCAAATCACTCAGTGTTACAATAAATTAAACTAGCATTTACATTTAAAAATTGTTACATTTGCAAAACAATAGGTGTTATATGGCATCCCTCAGTTTCATGTCATTTATAAATGATGCTACATGTCTGGCAAGAAGAAAGAGTAAATTATGTAAACATGGGGATACAGTAAATTACACAGCTCAGAAAATATTTCAGACAATGGCTTTGTAAATATTTTGAAGTCTAGACAGCCTTCAGCATGATTTAAGTCTTTGTTAGGCCTATGTAAAGCAATACGCTGAGACACAGCTAATACAGAAAGAGAAGTAGACATCTGTGGTAAATACCTCCTAAGTCTATGAATTTCATTGGTACTGAATGAACTATGTTCCTAAAGTGAGAGTAAGGTGAAGAAAAAAAAACTACAAAGAAAATGATACACAAACAGATGTTGTCAGTTTCTAACAGCGTCTCTGTAAGCGGGGTCCTTACGTGGTTTCTTGGTAGTGACATTGACTATGGTGCTCGGTGGACCGATTCCAGCGCTGTTATAGGCCCGCAGGGACATGTAATAGGTACTGCTGCCCTCCAGATCCCTGATGAGAACTGAAGTTTTATTCCCCACAGTCCTGATCACACTTGCTGCATCCTGATTTTCCTTCACTCTCCAGTACCGCAGCTAAAAACAAAAGATTCCAAGGTTACATTTCATCATCACTTTATCTGATTTCTTGCTCAAATTCTACTTGCCTCTCTCACAACACAAATCTGAGTATGAAACATGGAGGCCCTTCATATAGCGTAATTTAAATTAATTAATAATGCCACTAGATATTGGCACTGTCCATTATGTTTGTTCATGTCAGATTGTGTGGGCATCTGTTGCTTTGACCTCGTAGCCTAGGATGCGTCTGCGGTTGTTGCTCCAAGCCAACGGCTTCCAGGTGACCTCTACCTCAGATGCTGATACACTTCTTGCTCTGAGCCTCACCGGAGCTCTGCTGGGCTCTAAAACACACACAGAAAAATTATGAAAAACATGGATTCACTGCACCCAAGTCCACTTAATGATTTATTGAATATCCTGCAGCTCTATCCAGTTTATCCATAAAACTATTTGAGGAAAAGTTTTCATTGGAAAGACAGCTTGACTTTTTATTCATCGTTTCACCTAATGTCTTTATTCTAAATGGCAGAATGATGAAGAACTCTAAGCATGTTTATCTTCATCTTCACTTGATTCGGTTAATATCAGTCAGAAACATTAAGACAAAACAGAAATTGCTTGAGTGAAATAGCATACAGTTTTAACGAGTTGTTTCAAAAAGACCCCCCCCCCAAAAAAAAATACAAAATAAAAAAAATTTAATCTATAATCACTAATCTAAAATAAGACGTGCTTTGCTGGATGTTTGCAGTATTTTGACAAACCTTCCTCTGCTGAGTAGATAGTGGTCACTGGAGTAAAAGGGCCTTCTCCCTTGTTGTTGTAAACCCCAACTTTAACCTGGTATGGGGAGAATGGAGGGATGCTTTCATTCTTGAAGACATATCTAGAAGCATCTGGGGATGTGACAGCAGCCTGCATCCAGCCTGGTGCTCCGAGAGGGCGGAAAGCCACCACATATCCAAATCCAGGACCACTCTGCAGCTCCTCGGGGACAGGCTGAGGGGTAAAAGATGATTCAGAAGGATAACTCAAGAGAGACACAAGCTTGACTGACTTTAAAGATATTAATACCTTTATGGAAATGCATTTTGGAATACATTAGGGCATTTAGAGAAATTGTGGTGAGCGCATTACTGTAAATAGAAGCTTTGCATGAGCTTATTATCTTGTCTGATTCAGTGGTTTTATACTGAGGAGAAAAAAAAATCAAAGAGAGATGGAAACATATTCCTCCTATTTTCTAGTCTTTAACAAAATAATATCGGAAACACAAAATGGCAAAAATCAAAACTAACAACCAAATCCAAACATCCAGTGTTACACTGCTGTTGTATTGTCCTTCAGCTAAACATAAACAGGCACATTTAGTAGAGTTTTGTTCAGTTTCTTCATAAATAAAAATCCTTACGTGCTTGATTATGGAACACAAATGCAACTCAAACAACAAAACAAACAGAAAAAACAACAAAACTGAGGAGCTGCATACTTACTTCCCAAGTAATAACCAGTTCTGAACGTCCTCCACCACCTCCATTCACCCTTGGTGGAGTCACTCTGGGAACTGACGAGTCAAAACACATTTTTAGTTTTAGCTGTAGCTGCAACTGAAAACATAAAGGATAAAGTTTTTAATCTTTGTTGAAAATTGTCTATTAATGAAAACTTTTAATAAAGATAAATAAAGCGGTTGTAGAGGCTCTAAAAATTGTAAGCTGTGATGCACAGCTGCACATCTGTTCCAGCATTGTGGTGCTAGAAATCCGATCTCCACCAAAAACAAAAGTGTGCAGTTCCCTTACACACTTTCGGCTTGGGATTGATTTGTTTAAGTGTGTGGCTATGAGAATTTATCTATCATCATCTTTGCTACTATCATGATAAAAACTGGTGGACACAACATACAAATGAAATTTAAGCTGACATAACCCGATTAGATTTGTCTTCTGTGTTTAGTTTTTGTTTCATATATTCTTTTTTTTTTTTTTTTAAACTCACATCTCTGTCTATGCCTTCTGGGATAGGCTCCAGCTCCTCTGAGACCCTGAATAGGCAGAGGTTGGAATACAAAATGGCTGGATGGATGCATATCAATGCATCATAAGGCATAAGCCATACCATTAAATATAGGTTGTAGCAGCAGCCATATTGTTAGACAGTCATTCCAACTTTCTGACACTGACAGTTCTGACAATTTTGATCCAGGTAACCTTTGGTCAGATACAACAGCCATCTTCAAACCTCTTCAACATCACAATATAAAACTGTTTTGGAACCATTACCAAGTATGTCATCATAACTTTACAACACCATTCCTCTTTATTTTGGAAATTACAGGAACACCCAACTTGAGGTAAACACCTTCTAGTCTTTCTGAAATAGGAAAATTCACTTCTTTTTTTTTTTAGAAGGTAAGCGTTTTATTGTAAGACTAACAAATGTTGCTGCTGCTGTGCATTTAACTAAAAAACATCTTATGTGTGCAGGTGCCTGTGCATTTATATACATATACTGGTATATGACTGTATGGTCCATATACCAGCATCTTTGCAGTTATGTATAAAAACTATATAAATGGCTACATATTCAAACATTTATACATAAAGGGCAGGTGAAACTTACTGACTGAAGGTACCTGCCAAAAATTCTCACTGGTTCATCCATTCTTTGTGATTTAAATTTTGCATTTTTGTTATGATGAAACTATTTGTAGTGATGTGATGATTGAAGCTGATGCTGTCTATCCTTCATGTGCATAAACATAAAATCCTTTGTGTTGATGTTAGCATTGAACGAAATTAAAGTCACAAATACATACGCATTTCTTTGGTACGGGCCTTTTTGGAGGGTTTGCTGGGCTCTCCTGTTCCTATGTCGTTAGTTGCCAAAACTCTGAACTCAAACTCCACCCAGGAACTCAAGTCAATGACAGTGGCTGACAGCTGCTTCCCCCTTAGCAATCTGGGAACTGAGAGACATCACACACATAACCTTTTATCACAGCCATGCAAGACCTGCCACTGACAGCTAGCCAAGCTCATGATGTGTTATTTACTGTCATCTCATTAGTGGCGTTCGAACAGGATACAAGTCATACCCACCCACTCTTTTTCTTTTTATCTACTCAGCAAACATCTAATTCACACAACTTTGACGTAGTGTCGCGGATGAGGAAAGCTTACCAGTCGTAACGGCTTGCCATCCGAGAGAGAAAGGCGTTCTGGCCTGAATGGAGTAGCTGAGGATGGGGCTGTGGTTGTCCAATCCGGGTTCCCAAGATACAGAGGCAGTGGTCTCAGTCATCTCAGTCACCTGGCAGTTCACAGGCGGGCCTGGAGGACCTGAAAGGATTATTCATCCCACTTCACTCACAGGGAATGATACATACTGCTAAGATTATTTAAGAAGAGAGGAAGAAGGATGGAGGCACAGAGTGGGTGAGCCATGCTCAAGACGAATGTAACACAAAGAGAGATCTCCCCTTTCCTAAGCTATTTATGAATTGTGGTCATATTGTGTGTAGAATATTAAGGAACAGAGTTCTTTAATTATCATTAACTATGAGTAACTTTGCTTACATTCCTTATTAATTTGATCAGATACAGAGTGCAACAAGAAAGTATGTTTTTGTAAGCATTAGTAAGGCTCATTAAGTCAGCTGTATGTGTTGACACTTGCAGTTTCTCTTAATCTTTTTTTTATCACTTGGCTTTCTGTCCTTCTAACTCATTAAGTGCATTTTATCCCTGAAATGAGGCATCCTTACCTCTGACGACCACATCTGTAGCAATGGAAACACTGTCCACTTTGGTCTGAACAGCACACGTGTATTTCCCAGCATGCCTCAGTTGAATGTTCCGGATCATGATGTCTCCAGCTGACCGCTGTTGGTACAGAATTAGCATAAAATCAACAACACAAAATGATTAAACATGGGGGAAAAAAACTGGGGATTGGCAAAGTTGCAAAAGCAAAATAACTGCAAAAACCAGTACCATGTCTCAGTGAATTCTGCTGCCATTCAGTTAATTAAATTATGGGAGAAAATAACACAACCCAAGTCCAGGGACATAAAATTATTGAGTACTTTTCATGATAATTTATGAGGACAGATTTTTGTGACAAAATAAAAAAGCTTCTTTCAGCTATTTCCCTATTATTGTTCTTGTTTCCATTAACTGTACAGACAACCATTCAATGCCAAACGCATTTTTAACTTTGAACTTTAAAGTTACTGCTAATGTTAACTTGATGCTTCATCTGTGAAAGTAAGGAGCTGTGAAGCAAAAAGAGACTCTATAACTACTTTGATGTATAATCAGGGACATTTTATGGAAATAAAAATTCAGTTGCTCCAAATCATTCACTCTTTGAAACTCCCTGCCATCATTAAAATAATATAACTGGGGATAGAATGGATCACACTTCTCCCACAATTTTTTTACGCAGCAGGAAAAAGAAGCTTCAAGCTTGCTTATACAATCATTTAGTGTCATGGGGCCTCTGGTTAGACTTGATTATTAAAGTCTGCTTGTTTTCAGCCACAGATTGAGTCTTGGGCGGGATCATCAGCCAGGTTATATGTAGCTGCAGGTTGCAGCAGATTCCTGCCAGATCGTTGTCTCTGTCACCTGCCTGAGATCTGCTCCTGTGGATCTTCTGCCATCAGGTCATCTGGATCTGTTTGTTCACCTGCATGTTCACGCTTTACTTGCCTCCATCAGCCGGTTAGTTGATTGGTCTTCCCTATGAGCTCTGGTTGGATGGTTCTCATTGCTACTTTTTGGATGGACTTTAACTTTCTTTTCTCTTCCTTTCCCAGAACTGAGTGTCCAGCGAGTTTCTCGATCCTCTGTTCCGCCGTAGCCTACCTGCCAGTCTGAAGCCAGCTAGAGAAATAAAATTAACTTTTGATGCTTGTATTTTGTGGTCTGTGTCTGCTTTTCGGGTCCATTATATTCCTGCATTATGCCATTGAGACATAGAATAATGTAATCATATACAGCATGCATCTTAGACATTTTTAGAATATATATGTAACTCTTTGTTTTGTGCATGACACATCTGTCATGATCTAGTCAATTTGGAATTAGATTAAAAAAAGCGAAATATAGAATACAACAATCAGACTGCAGCTTAATATCTTCTCTTTTAGGATAGTCTTCAATGTTTATTCAATGTTTATTAGTGATGAAAGATCCAATGTTAATAAGCTAATTTTAAAAATCTTTTGGTTTTTTAGTTAAAATGTTTTTTCAGATCAGATGCCACGATTGTCTTCATGTTTCATTGACAAGTCTTACCGTAGCGCCATTTACAGTGGAAGAAACAAATAACATGAAAAATGCATGTGTGTTTGGAGCTGGAAATATTCTGTACTTAAAAAAGCTTGAGTACCATTGTTGCCCATTATTTAAAACTGGGCCAAACTAGTTTGTTGACTGCAATGCAGTCTACTTGCTTTTTGTTTACTTAGGATGTAACTAATTTAAGGTCTTAAACAACAATCTTTATAGAAACTCTCTAAATTAAAAAAAATGACTCTCTTTGGGTGATGCTGTGCTGGAGTGAGAAGCATACTTCATCTCTATCTAAATACAATGAACAAGATTTTATGTAGGCACAGTATTTGGATCCTACACAGTAGCTACATGGATTATTTACATTTACTACCACTGTATTTGGAAGCTTTTCTCTCTTTGAACCCAAAATATGATTAATTGAGCATCAATTGTCATCAAACATGAAATTTAGAAAATTTAAATTCAAATAGTTCACAAAGCAGTGTAGCTCAACTGCTTGAGCAGCCACCCCATGCACAGAGGCTATAGCTCCTCGTTGCAGCTGGCCCAGGTTCAAGTCCGGCCTAGGGCCCTTTGCTGCATGTGATTCCCTGCTCTATGACCCCCTTTCCTGTCCAGCCACTTTCAATAAAAGGCCACTACAGCCAAGAAATCCTTAAAAAAAACAAAGCAGTACATTTGCGTAAAAGACCAGAAAAGTTTTTTTGGCACTTAATGGTTTAAATATCACGACATTGCACAATTTTCAGGTCAATTATATTTATACGGTCTAATTTTCCATCTGAAAAAGAAGCTTTTAACACTATTGAACCTGATTATGAACACTTGTTGGTTCTTATACATACATATACACAACTATTAGGTATTGATTAGGCTTGCAGTAAGCCATCAAAAAAACAATGAAATAACATGTCTGGTATTTTGAAAATATTCAATGAATCTTTCAGCCACTTTTTTATTCAATAATTGAAATAAGCTTTCCATCCTTGGAGTCTGTCAGTTTTTTAATCTGTTCACAAACTTCCAGGGAAAAACAACCTTATTTATAAATTATTTATGACCTAAAATTATTAAATTCATAAAACATTTAAGTTTCTGCAAATGTGAATTGGAAAATGTATATAATATATAAATCACTTGGCTAACTGTGCGGTAGGGTGTAGATCTGCTATAAAAGTATGCCATGTGAGGATTTAATGCTTCCAAAACAACAGACAATTAAAAAGCTAATGATTTTCAAGATCATGCCAAAGAATGAAAAACCAAGGGTGGGATGATTGTTGTTTGTCCTATTTAGAAGATGATGACTGAATGTAACACATGGCCGAATCCTGCATTGTGGTTTGTTTGCTGCCTTTGTTGATGAAAGAATTTTGCTCTATTAACAACAAACAAACCAGGTGAATAAACGTCTTCTGTTTAATGAGTAAATAAACCAAGAAATAGATCAAACCTGCAGAATTAATTTTAATATGTGTTATACCTTTAACTAAAATTACGATTTGAAGAAGTGAGACTTAAATATGCTGCACTATTTTATCTTAATGATGGTCAAACTGCTTCCTTTAGAAACAGCTTCCTTTAAACAACTACAGTAAATACTATATACAGTTTTGATAGAAATTAAAAGAATCAACAGAAATAAGTTTTTTCTAATATAAAGTGTTATTTGGAATTTGACTTAACTTTGCTCTCAGCATATAGAAAGCATTCATTATGGTAAAATCAAAAGCAGAGTCATGGCCATCAAGAGGATGCACACATTTTTAAAAAGAAATAGAGGTATTTTTCTTTAATCTCATGAAACGTAACTTTCCTTTTCATGACCGAATGTGCCAGTGAGGGAAATTCTGAAAGTCATTTAAACAACTCAAACCATCAAATAACTTTCTCTTTTATCACTGTAAGGTTTAACCTGAAAGAAACTAAGAGGATCAAAAAAAAAATCAAACTTTATTGTCAATTTGCTGTGCATATAATGCAGGCAAAAATGAAATGAAAGACTGTTTCTCCAAAGTCAACACAGAATGAGAGTTAAAAAGATCCTAAAAGTATTACACACACACATACGTCATGCAAGATATACAAGCATGAACATACCCCTCCGACTTTTTCAAAGTAAGCGTGGCTTCCAAAGTGGATGAGCTGCTCGTTGAAGAACCAGGTGAATTTGAGATCCAGAGTTGGATCATGTGAAACCTGACAGGGCAGCACAATGCTTTCCCCCACTGTCACATCCAGGTGGCCAGCTGGACTGGTGATCACAGTTGCCTCTGTAAACCGAGAGAGCACAGATTCAGAATTGGTGTGCATGTCATCTTAAGCCCTTTTCACATGAGAGACTTAACGTTAATGGCTTCATAAGTCTGTTACAGTGATGGCATTCAGTCATACAGACACTGGGCACTTTTCTGTTGATATTTTTCAAGCTTCATTCACTGGAAGTTATGGAAAGAGCCATAGTCTGAGTATATTTCTTTCTTGAATGGGCATATCATGAACAGTGGTATAACAAGACTCTCTACAGAATCAGATATTTTCTCACAGCATCATGCTGCAATGTCATCACAGTTGAGATAAGCATACCAAAAATGCAGCATGGTGGTGGGGAATAGAAGCAGCTGAAGATATAACCTTTCTACATGGTGAGGCTTCCTAAACAGTCTGTGTTTTACTCATTTGGCTTTAATTGTACTACATAAACTGTGCGATCATTATCAACTTGAGAAAACATGTCACTTGAGGACACCTTCTACACACTGTCACTGCTTAGGGAGAGAAACTGCACCAACACACAAACCTTTTAGTCCTTAAAGAGTTAAAGATATTTTGCCACAAAAAATAATTTCAAACATCTTGCATACTGGCTAACAGAACTGTAATAGATTTGAGCAGCTGAAAATACTATTGTTAAGAGAAGAGAAGCTTCAGCTACAGCTCAAACACCTTAAATCAGTTTTCTCTGATTCATCGGGCTCAGAAGCTGAGAAAATTGTCTTTGTGCTTTGGCTTATTATCGTAGGTAAAGCCATGGAGCAGCTAAGTTTGGACAGTAGTTTTATTTGTCTTATTCAATAACACAATCAGTTTTATCCCTCTAAACAACTGATCATATGTCAAATCAAGCCACTGTTACTGTCTCTGTCCATTTCTGTGACTGCAGCAGTTGAAATGAGCTTTGTTGTAAGTGATAAACACAATGTAGGTCAAATTGCTGTTATACTGCTGTAAATGCTAAAAGCACCAAAGAGTAATTCACATGTGACACCTGTTCCACATGTTTAGCTGCAAACCAATAAATTAAAAGGATAAATGCAATTAGAATTGTTATAAACTCAAGACTGTATAGTCTACTCTGCTGTAGAGTTACTTATTTTCTGTCTCAACTTTGATGAATAATTATCTAATTATTCCACACTCTGTGTTCTTTGTAAAATCCTATCCAAGAAGTTAACAAAGCAAATTACTTTTGAGCCTGGCAGCAACCTTAAATTGCATCGCGTTCTTTGAGTTTCACAACAGCATGTGGCTGAAAAGTCACTAAACCAGAGAGAACCCCCCCCCCCCCCAAAAAGAAACAAAAAAAAACTTCAGCACCATTATGGCAGCGCAGTTCTATGTCTGTAAAATGTTTTGTTTGAGTGAGACAAAAAGAACATCCAATTTCATCCTCTGTGTGGTGCGCATCAACATAATCTCTTGGTCGTCTCTGCTGGATGTCTCATTTGACATCACTGCTGCTCATTCATCTCAGGCTGAGAGGCCTATACACCAGTCCACTCTAAATTATGCATGCATGTCATAAGCATCTAATGGACAGGCAAGCCAATGCAGCATGTCAAATAGAGTAAAGGTCTATATTCAGCTCTGTCAAAACAAGCTAACTTGTTTATCTTGCAGCCCCCTAGAAAAGCAACTGGCCTTGGCATTTTATTCCAGGTGAAACTTGGGAAAGTTTGGCATCAGTTGCAAAATGTGGGTGCAAAACTTGTCATTTTCAATTGTAAAACTGTCTAACTTATTTATTGTTGTGACTGGTGAAGAATTCACTAATGGGCTCCCTACTAACCTACTGTGCCCAATGTGAATGGGAAATCTAATTCTATAAACTAATAGGGCAGGAAATATTCAAATAACTAGGAAGAGCTGTATTCACTACATTGTTCAGAAACCATTTTTGAATGGATGCTGACATTTTTATTTGAATTGGGAAAGGAACTGCCAAGATGTATCATTATAATTAAATAAACATTATGGTGTATTGAAACCTCAACAATGTACCTGAGATTTAGTGAGACAGAAATAATTCCTCTTTGAAAATCAATTTGAAATCCCAGGAATGATGTACCAACCAGCATATTCATTATGATCAACCTTTTCATTTCTTTTACAAGTCTTGCAGTTGTGGGGGTAACATTGTCATTTATTTGGTTTTGTGCTTGTAATCTGATGTTGAATACATGACAAAAGACAACATTTCATTTTTTTTCATCACCTCAAGAAAATAATTTTAAGCTGTAATAGATCTCCATGTCCATGTCATAGATTTCTAAATATAATTCAATTCAATTCAATTCAATTCATCTTTATTTGTATAGCGCCAATTCACGACAATGTCATCTCAGGGCGC
>JBBBVU010000014.1:17220976-17235311 GCA_037177055.1 Atherinosoma microstoma | reverse complement strand
CTTCCGAGAGCGCTTTGGATTCCTTCCAGGTAAATAGCTAATTATCAATGTTTTCACCACAATATTTTGGCATATTTTTCTCGCTTCATGTGTTTATCGCAACAAATGGCCACGCGCATGTGCACACTTTGATTGGCAGGGTGTGCTTCGGCTTCCGAAGATTAAATCGGGCCAGCGGGCACTGCATACGGCAAGTAAACATTACAGGAATCTTCGGTCCGAAAATATAGAAAATAGCGATTTTGTATTCGCAGGTGCTAAGGTCTTGTAATTTTACAAGTATGTAGCATCTGGGCCATACTTTGATTTGAAATAATAAAAAAAAAGTTACACGAAGTGACACCCTCGCTTTAAAACGTTACAACGCCGTTACCGTTACTGACGTTCACTGACGGCGCATTACTTTTGTAAGATGAGATTCATTTTTGTTTTGGGTGAACAGAAGTTTCACATTTGTTTGGACTATATTGTGCTGCAGCCGTCGTGAAGATGAGGTGGAGGGATACAGTTGAAACTGGAGAATACACTTGAGTAGAAGAAGCTGTGTTCTGTTGTGAGCGGGTGCTAGTTAAGAATAAAGCAGCATCACATGTTCGAGCCGGAAGTTGTCTGCCGAAGACGCAATATAGCGTTCCATTATGATTCAGTTCACTTAAGCCGTTTTTACCGCGCAGCCTGTTTCTCCCACTAATGATGATGATTTACTGAAGAGTAAAATGTCAGGGGAGACGCGGGTCAGTCAGTGTGCGCAGCCGAACACACACAAACACAGCGCACACACAGACACACAAGGAGGAGGAGAAGGAGACACGAAGTCACATCCATCAGGCTGAGATTAGTCTCCTTGATTTTTCTTAGTAACTTATTCTACAGAATGTAATTTATTAATCAGATGTAGCCTTTTATTCAGTTTCTATCAATGAATGTGCAGATGAATATGAAGTTCCATTAGAGGCCACATATTTGAACATTTTTTAAAAAGTAATTTTTCCATTACTTTTCCGAGTGATTAGTTATTTTTATAATGCTGTAACTCTGTTACTAACGCAGGTAGTTTTAGGGAGAAGTAACTAGTAACTATAATTAATTACTTTTTCAAAGTAACGTGCCCAACACTGGCTACAAGTAAACCCAATATATTCACATAGCCTCTACTTAGAAATGGATACTTCATGTTCCTTTTAATTATTATTGAAAAATCCAGTTTGATGATGGATCATTAAGTCTTTGAATATCTGCAGACCCATATCATGTTTTAAAATATAAACTGCTCCTTAATCTTTGATTATCTTTGGCCTGATTTTGTCTAGAACAGGATCCATCACCTTGTTGAATTCTCCCAAGACCTACTTTATCTTTGGAAAAAAAAAACATCAGCAACACCAGAAAATAAAAAAATGAATGACATAGAAAACTCTAAGGTTGTCATCTGCAGCAACGGTTTTGGAACTAGAATGGAAACCTTATCAGGTCCACGGGCTACTGCACTGTAATTCTCCTCGATGACAGAGCAGTCCAGTCCCTGCACACAAACACTACCTCTCTAATGTCTGGGGCTCTTTTGTGAAACATAAATATTCACTTATCTGCTTTGTTGTACATTCAGTGTGAATCTTTAGCATGGTCACTGGAGATAAATTTATCAACAACTACTTCTGTAAATTAAACTCACATTTTTTGTCTGCTCTATCAGATCAGTCAGATTTGACATCATATTGCATTCCTGTTTACAATTGAAAAGCCTTCTTCTATGCCAGCTGTTTTTTATGAGAAAAAAATTTGACATTTTTACAGTTTAAATTTGTTATTAATTTTTTGCACTAACATGATTTAATGTTTGTCTCAAGAACCATATTGGAGCTGCAGTGAGGAATGTGTGGGTATGATATCTACCATGAAATATCACAATAAATATCCCACTGCTTTGTCAGACTCTTCTGGACAATCTCTTTCAGCTTCACAATTTCACTTTTGCTTTTAATTTTTAGGGCTTGGCTGGAGTCCTAAATTAACTTTAGGACTTCACACAAGCTCTTCTTGCTTCTTTCCCTCAACAGTGTGGAGCTTTTTCAGATAAATGTGCATATTTCCATTTCCACCAAAAATTTCTGCATGGCAGCCTCTGTTGTCAGTTTTGATAGGACAGAAAGCTGTTGCAACACTTTGCAACATGGTGCTCATTTTCGTAATTTCTGCTGAAAAACTATTGGAAATTGAGTCGCCTGTAGCATGGCCATCTTGGTGTGGTGGGCTTTTCCTTTAGGGTACATTTTCTAAATAACAGTTTGCTCACCAGAGAGAGATCTTTTGTACAGGAAAAAAAAGATAGAATTTAGTTAAGTGGAAGATGCTCCTTAAAAAGTCTAAAAGAGGAGATATTCTTACCTGTAGGCAAATGATGTATGATTTGAACTATATGTAAGATGAACAAAACAACATAAATGATGAAAAATTGTAGTATGGTCATGTAGATATATTTCTGTCCTTTATGGCTACTTAATGAATTTCCAGTATGTGTGAATAAAGTAATTATTAGAGAACTGTCATTCAGGAATTTAACTGATTAATTTAATCATCTCATGTTTTCTTTATGTGACAAAATGGGGGGTGGGGGCTGATTATGCTGAATTGCTCCGTTTTAACAATATCCATTTTGGTTTATTATGCAATCTAGAAAATAATGAAAAATTATCATTTTAAAAATATAGTCAAGGATGATCCCATCGAAGACAGCAACAAAAGATTTACTTTTTGTGTCCACCTAAAGTAACAGATTAGATAGCCTTGATTATTATTATCATAATTTTTTAAAGGTAATATATCTCATAAAAACAGATGAAAGAGGTATGAAAAAAAAAAGGATTTTTCCATCTCTTTAAAAGAACTGGATAGAACCCACCTCAATATGATCTATATACAATGCTCTATCGACAATCCCATCCAACCCTGCAGAACTTCTTCACCTGACCCTTCCCATTTTGAACTCCCGATGGGTTCACAAGTCATTTCCTCACAATGCAATCTTCTGCTGGGAAACTAAAGCTCTTCACATTCAAACAGATGCTATATTTACCATTCACCTTACCATTGTTGCAGGTAAAGTACACACCCTAAGGCAAAAACACTCCCATATCAGCGGGCTCCCCCAGCAGGACTACAAAGCCCATCATATCATTAAAACTATTTTATAAAAAATACTCAAAGACTACAGCAGACAGCCAAAGCTCTAGATTAATAAATAAATCCCAAACCAATTAAACTTCTGTCGGACGCACCAGAATGAATCTGATCCATCCATGGTGCCAGACATTAGAGGACACTCCCACAGGTGCCCTCTTCATACCCCGGCAGGTCAGTGTGGAGACCTACACAACATTTAGTACATTGTGACTGATGCTAAAATGAAACAACCAAACTTAATCAACAATAGCGAACTAAGTTAATAACAATTTAAGTTGTACAACTAATCTTTGAATACAGCAACAACAAATGAGTCACACAATAAAGACAAAACTGAGTCATTGAACCAAAGGATTAGTGAAAACTGCTCATTGCCACAACTGACTGAATTGTTTTATATATGGGCTGAGAAGTGTATTTATAGAGTATAGGCGGTAAACAGAATAGTATACTGTAACATCTTAAACCATAAGACAGGACAGGACTTCAGAGAAATGACCACAGCTCATCCAAATGACTGATGTAGAATGGACATTTTTCAAGAAAAGTTAACATACATATAAAAAGACAGAACAATATTTAATAGGGAAGCAATTAACTTTTTTGTATTGTTTAATTTAAAAAATAAATAAATAATGCTGTGATTTCAAGTTGTCATTTACTACAATCAACTAACAAATGCTGATATGTAAAGTCATGTCTATTAATGAGCTTACCTTTAACCAAAAGGCTCCCGGCACTGCTTGCTACTCCAAACTGATTTCTGGCTACACATGTGTACAGTCCAGCATCCATTTTAGTGACGTTGGATATCCGTAGGCTTCCATTATCCAACACCATGACTCTGTAAAAAAAGGAAAAGAAAAGATGAATGAGATAGATTATGTCCCTTTATACTGTACATGGACTGTAAATCCATAGTGTCCTAAAATATTTAAACCCATTCATGGAGTTGATATCAGTGAATTTTCATTGACTCATTCAGGGTTAGTCTGAAATAACTTTAGCAGAAGCTCATTGCAAAAAGTTTCATCTGTCACCAGCAAGTTGTTGAAGCCAAACTACTAAACTCTGGCAGATTTTCTCACTTAGGCACCCCCTAACACTAGCTAATTCAGCATCCATCTTTTATACTGTCTCTTCTTTGAGCTTTCTCCAGTGAGTAAAAGTTTATCAGATGTTGACTCTTGTTTTATCTCTTGCTCGTCTCTTTCTTATCTTCACTTTTCCCGATAATGTCCTCTTGGGTTTCTTTGCTGAATCAACCACAGTGCTCGTTCAAAATGGCCAGTGTGTTGATATCCGGTTGCTAGCATGTTACACGGAACTGTAAAGCAAAATGCTGCTGTAATGTGAAAAAAGTTGTAAAGAGCAGTTTTTCACCCTCAGGGCGCTTCGGGGTAACGACGGCTACAGGAGTGTACATAATAAATGTCACCGTGCTATCAAAACAAGCCAGAAGCATAGTTTTAACATCAAAAAAGTATATAGAGTTACTTTAAGAAAAACAGTCACTTTATGGAAGAAAAATGTCTTTTTTTTAAATTAATGTGGATATTAAAGTGGATCAAGCGAAATATTGTTTCAGCACACACAAATGCACCAGACACCCTAATACTACATGATGGATAGGAGACACTATCACGCATAATAAATTTTTGGCGGGGGGGGGGTTTAGAAGAGCAATTAACAAAGCCTAAAATAAGTCAACTTAACCTTAAAATTTAGGTCAGTAAATTTAACACCCAATTACTGCTTGTAGCTAATAAAAAGTAGAAAACGAAGAAAAAGAAAAAGAAGAAGAAGAAGAAGAAGAAGAAGAAGAAGGAAAAAGGGAAGGAGATGGAGAAGAAGAAAACCAACAGAAATGAGAAATGTTTATGCTCACCTTGTGAATATCCGAACTATTAAATGTAAAAGGGGTCCTGACAGCATGTTAGTACTAACAAGGTCATAAAAACATGGTCATAAAAGTATGTAAGAAGAAATCAATAACATTCACCATGCTGCATTTTGAATATGGTCAGTCAAGGATAAAAGGTACATAGAAGAAAACATTTAAATGGAAACCTGTTTGCTGAGATTCAAACACTTTTACAAAATAGGAATGAATGATAGGGTCACAAGTGACTGACAGAAAATGTAATGCCAAAAAAAAAGAAAAAAAAAGATTTTGCCTTTTGAACAACTGACAACATGGTGCACTGTATGCTCTATGCACATATTCAGAATGTAACCTATAGAATCAATTAATTACATTAAATTTATCTACCCGTAATTAGTTTCAAAATTACATACAGTTCAGATTTGAAGCATGCCCTTTGTGCTTTCTTACTGTATCTATTGTGTTGCGTTTTTACTTTTGATATGTGATAGGTTAAAGTTTAGCAGATTGTAATAACATCATTTCAATTATTATTATTTCAATTATTAAAGCAATATAACTCATACCATAGGACTGCTTATTGATTTCTCTATTAAATATAAAATTTCAAATGAAAAGAGATGAAAAGTCCTTTGCAGAATGACATTTCTTGAAATCTGACATTAAGCTTTCAGAATGAAAGCAAATAATCATTTATGTATTAAAAATATTTCAGCTTAGAGAGAGCATGGATCATTTAGACAAGTATTAATTGTTTCAATTATTCAGTGATAATATAAGTTTGCACAACCCAACAGCCAGGAGTATATAAAAACCAAAAGCAGATCTTCACTGGGTACAGCATTTCAAAAACAGATTACACTGCAATAAACTAATTTGCAAAACTTAAGGTATTTGGAGAAAAAATAAGAAAAAAGCTTACATCCTTTTATGATTGTATATCTGTTGCATTTCCTCTTGAGAGCAGATATAATAATAGAGCCAGGACAGATTATTGCTACACAACAACCATTGGCTGTCATATTAAAGTATTGGCCAAGCAGAGATGGCCTTTAGCAAGACTGTGTCCACCAACTCACATCTCCCAGGAGGGGCAAACATGAGAAAAAAAAATTGAGGGACATAAATAAATAACAATTTACACTCAAAACAGGCAATCATGACTTCTTTAACTGATTATGACTTTGGAAAGGCACTATCAGTCATTACGAAGCTGCAAAATCAAATCAGCTTGCTATGCTTAGATTATGATTCCACTGTCTTAACTTTCAAAAAGAAGATTTATGCAATCATGACCATGTGGTACTTTTGCTGAAGAGTAGTTAGTCACAGACAAAATAAATTATAGCACTGAAAAAACATTTGTTGCTTGTAGGAGAAATGTTTTCTTGACATTTTTGATGAATGAAAATCAGAAAATGCTACAGCTTCATCTTTTTTTGTAAAGGGAAGTTGCAGTGAAAAATCTTGCTGCAGTCAGAAAGGTCATAATAATTTGATCATATTAGATTCCAGCTGAAGTTGTCTTTTATCAATTTCCTGACAACAGTCATATCTTTAAAAATGAATTACCCTATTGATGAATGCTTTACTCTAGAAATCCCCACTAGAACCTCCCACCTTATCGTTTAAACTGCACATTATAGTTTGATGGAGTCTTTCAAATATAACTGGTTTGAAAGAACTTGAACATTGCTTTCTAAAAGATCCCTTCAAGGCAGCGTGGACCTCCTAAAATCATCAAAAATGACCTGCATCACTTTAAAGGCTGAAAGAATTAGAATACATTAGTCCCTTCTACAGTTCCTCTTCCACATGAAGCCACACGTATATTCTCCTAACTGAACTGAGGTTTTTTGTTGTAATGGGCTATAACAAAGAGTTATGGATATGAGATATCAGAAGGACAAGACTTGCCATTAAACTGTGCAGTGGCCTATGTCAGGCTTTCTCCTTACTAAAGCTACAAAGGAACGGTGCAACATACAGATGTTAAGAGCATTATCTATCAGAAATGCTCTCACTTTGATCCCCTTTCTCTCTAAACCTGCCCCAAAGCAATTAAGGTATTGGTGAAATTTGTGGGGTACATAAAAGCCAGAGTGATGTGATAGAGTAAACAGGCACTTCACCCCAGCTTCACTCGTCGGTATTAAAGTGAGCTACCGGCGGTAATCTAAAAGTCTCTCTATGGTGCAACAAAAACCAAGAGGCTGTAAATGAAAACATTACTTTAACCACTTAGAAAGAATTCTATAATTAAGTCAGTATATTATATGAGGAACTTGCAATTTTCTCAAGTGCTGCTTAATGCACAAGCGATACAATTTCCATTTTGGCAAAAGAACAAGAATTTTTTTCCATTGTTTTAAAACCAAGATTATAAATTGACTCCCATTACACCATAAAGAAATACAAACCATGCAGCATAACAATCTTAAACGCAGTGGTTCAATCTGAAGGTAATATTCCCGAGAGCTGTTTCCTATGTCCTTTTTTGCAATTGCTGGTAGTGGTCAGCAGTAAAATTTAATTAAAGTCAGCACTTCTGCGTTGATCTCATGCCTCCCTGCATACTGTAAGTGCCCAGCAACCCTATTACAAGACTATCTTGTTATACATGCATAGGATATGAGCTGATGTAGGTATCACCCCTGCAAGATTTCATTAACTAATCAGATTCTGTCTTGTTCATGGATGATTTGTTTTCTCCTACTTCAGATTCTTGAAGACTTTATCCCTAGAAGATTAGAAAGAATTATGGGTACTTTAGTTGAGCCAGTGGGATGGATTAGTATTGCGCCACCACTGTAATACCATAGGCACTACCCCATTTTGAAGGGAGGAAAGTAAATGCTTAGAAGCCAAGAACAAGGGAACGGCCTTGTGAGAGATGATGCAGCCATGTCAAAAGCTAACATCCCGCATGCAACTCATTCCCTTTGGATTAGGCTGTATCTTTAAATCTCTGATGGGAAATCACGCCTTTATAATGCAATTGATACCACACATTGTAGGATGAATGTATTTTTCTTTCCATACTTGAGAGGATTGTAAATCAGCAAGCTGAGCACAACATTTAGCAGGGTTTTTGCAACATATAATCTTGGTCCTGATTGTACGGATAGCCGACTAAAAAACATTTCTCTCCTTTGACCAAGATGTCTTGGCCTGGCTTTGGAACTAACAATCAGATTGTGTGTTCAGTTTACCAAACACGTTGCCTGGCAGGTGAAGGTGAGAGATGACTAAATCTGTGGCACCCCAACCGTGGCGAAGATAGATATACCAGAGGTTAGATGTGGAAAAGCTGCTGAGCCTGTTGAACAATTAATCACATATCAAATGAGAGATATGAACCCCCACTAAATCACTGCCTGTGCCAGCTGGTGCGCGTTGCCTCCTGCTGGTACATTTCTGTTAAAAAAAGATGTTATCGAACAGAAAGAGTAATTTGCATAAACCACACTTTGTATTACACAATGAGAGATTAGAAAAGCACATCTGTAAATGAACAATTCCCCCCATTAAAAAGTGAATGTCCTGATAGAGCAACAATTAAAGTGAAACAGCCCATCAGGATGTTTCTCTTTTTCCCAGTTTAATCTTGTTCAATGTTTAATAGAGCTGTGAAAACAGCAAATATTGCCAACTGGTGACATATCGGAGGAACTATATGTCCCATTACTGTTCGTTTGTGTGGGTGCTCCTACATTTCAGCAGATCTTTCCACTTTACTTCCAAAAATTGTCTGACAAATAAAGAATGGTTTGTCTGAAAAGCTGCCTTTTACCATATCTGAAAATCAATCCCTGTTTTCTGCAATGAGAGCATAAAACGGTATAAAACCCAATCAGTCACTGACAAGAAAGACACTGCTACCTTAACCTGAATTATGTTTTCTGGAGAAGAATTGGCTTCTTCTCATCTCATTACTTGTTTTTCCTTTCCCATCTCCTGTCAGAACAGAGAGGCATTGTATTGATCTGTACTTAACCTGATTTCTAATAAAACAAGGCATCCAGCTCATTTCCCTGGTGTCGCCACTGCTATCACGAAAGAACATATGCTCTGTAGTTACCCATTGATCAGTCCTTTTGGGCATTTCATCCACTTCTTTTATGTCTCAATGGTGGTCTGGATCACCATCTGCCTTGGGCTCTAATGACCCTCCAGGCCTTACATGCTGCTAATGAGCTGATGGATCAGTGCATCGATCTATGTGCTGCAGTCGAGGAACGCCCAATAACCTTAAGTAAACAGTGAATAAACCAGCTCTGAGCACAGCCAGAAGAGCAAAGGGTAATGGAGATCAGGGAAGAAATGTAGATAACGGGGATAGTGCTGGAGTGCAGAACCTGTTATGCAATGCAAATTATATTGTGTCACACTGTGATTCTCTTCTTCCCAGTTTGTCACCATGAATATCAAGTAGAGTACAATAAAAAAACAAGTCGATGAAATACTATTCTGCAAGTAAAGCAGACAAACTAAACAACCATCACACACACAATGCTGTAACAGCTCTATGCAAAGTGAGCTGGTACCTGTGGCTCTCTCGCAGGGCTTCCTTCCCCTTCCTCCATGAAATCACACCCCGAGGAGACATCCTGGGCTTGCATTCAATAAGAACGTCGCCACCCTGTCGGGCCAAAGTTTGGGCCTTTAACAATCTCTGGGAGAAGTCTGGAGCAATGGCTGATGGGAAGAGTTGATGTGATTATTGTGAGGAAAACAGAAGAAAAGAAAAATGAGCAAGTTTAAACTGACAGATAAGCAAAAGGAGCATAGCTATAAAGGAAGAGAATGGAGGAGCTTCCGAAAAGATGCAGGTCACTACATCCATTAGATAGGTCAGCACTCACATCCTTTTCTTTCTGCACACATATGCTTTTGTTTCCGCACATGCAGAAACAGACTCATAAATGCTGCAGAACAAACATGGTACATTGTTTTCAAAACAGGTTTTATTTGAAAAGAGGGTGGTTTTCCAATTCCATGAATTTTCCTTAGAAGGACATTATGCATTAAGAACTGGGCTTAGTGGCTCAAAGCAAAAATGAGAGAATGTAAAACAAGAGCAAGGCTTTTGATGTTCCTTGAGGCCTTAATTACTAATGCACCATCGTCTGGAGCTGTTTTGTATGTGCACCAATTCAGCAAAAAGCTCTTCAAAGTGAATACACACAGCCTGGCTCCAATAACATGGCTGAGCACCTGCCAGTGTATGTTGCATGTGCATACAATGCAAAACACATGATACACATGCACACACACGCATTACAAAGAGCATTATACAGTGGCCGTCCATGTAAAATGGCAGTGTCTTGTTTCGCAGCATCACAGGCAGCTTGCATACTTTTCTTCCCATGATACATGGTGGAATTTAAATGAGCTCAGATCTTAAAGTTGGTCTTAGTTTCAATAAAATATGTTAGTCCATACATGCTGTTAGAATGTCACAAAATGCTGCTACTTTTAAATTTAACTGAAAGACAAAAGTTTGATGATTGAATAAACACTGTAAAGATTTCGGTGCCAGCAGTAGCAAAGGAGGGGCCATCTTTAAACTAGATAGTTGCTGGGCCGATCCCCAATTTAGCCCAGAATTGCAAATGTGAGAATGGAATTAAAAAAAACCTTTTCATCACATAGATTTAAAGGTATACCGTGCATCTTTTTGGCCACTAGGGGACTAAACCTGTAACTTCCCAAAGGCCACACACACTATTGCAAAATTAAACAGTCTTTCTCTTTCTGGGCTCCACAGACACCGTGTTCACCTCCTTACTTTGTTCAGATTTGACAAACTTTCAAGGAAAAAGTAGCATGAAGCACAGCCCACTGTGTTTTATAGCTGTAGAGCAGGGGTGTCCAGCTCCGGTCCCCGAGGGCCAGAATCCTGCAGGTTTTCCATGTATCCCTGCTCTAACACACCTGACTCAAATTAATTAATCATTGTGCAGAACTTAATAGGCTGCTGGATCCATTTAATTTGAGTCAGGTGTGTTAAACCAGGGACATGTTGAAAACCTGCAGGACAGCGGCCCTCGAGGACCGAGTTTGGACACCCCTGCTGTAGAGCAAAGTGCTGCAGGACACATGATCCCATGAGAGACGGATGGTGTATATTATTAAACCATGAACAGTAGCAATGTGCAACTCTTAGCCTAAATCATACTGCCATGTCAAAAAAAAAAAGAAAAAAAGAAAAAAACATCACCACCTGGGTTTAAACTAGTCCCATTGGAAAGGTATTGCACTGATTAATATGTTACATTTGTCAAGAAGTTATTCAGCTGTAACTGATGCAGTGAGTAGCTTCTCATTAATGAAATAACCATTTCAGTCGACACATCCAGTGGTCGTCAAAAAGATGTTACTCTGTTTCAGAATTAGCTACTGGTCTACATCAAATAGACAAAACCACTAAAAAGATTATCAAAACTACTAAAATCAAGTTAAGAACTCTAAACTTTCCACATGCAGTGCAAAGAGAACTGGGAGGGATTGGAACTAAACAGCTCTGTAGCCTTAAGAAAACTTCTTATCCAAAGATAAAGGTATTAATTTGCTAGAAAGCGTAAAGATTGGACTGCATAGCAAGATAAAAAAGAATTTATTAGACCAATTAATTTCTACATGTTTTTTCCAGAGTGATAGGTGCATCATGTCATGTGTAAGAACAGCAGAAGATGATGTTCTGCACATGTCATGGCTAGTACCTACCATACAGGTACCCTGTGTACCTGTACAGGTTTCTTCCCTGATGGCAGAGGCATCCTTTAAAGATGCTAATAACAGGATTCAAGTAAGAGTAGTTAAAGAAGTATGAAGCATCCTTTTCACATCGTTTTCCTTTTCAGACAGATTTACCACAAAAAGTTCCAGGGAACATACAACTTTAATCTCCTGGTGTGCTCAACACATTAGTCTGATTACAGACAAAAATCTAATTAAGTCACTTGATTATTACACTAACATTAGGATGCACTATGAAAACTGATGGGAACAGAATTGTTGACAGACAATGACAGACATTGTCTGTCAACAGACATTTTTCATCGCTTTACTCATTATATCATCTGTACTAGGCAACCTTACATATAGCAGTAATTTAAAAGCAAACATGCAGTGTTAGATGAATAGAATGTTTTTGTCCAGATGGAAAATTGCAGACGTGTGTAGCGAATGTTCTGCCAACATGATTGTGGGTGTAAAAGATGCTGTGAAGCCTTACATGCAACTTAACAGAGTATATTCAGAGAACTCATCAAAGTCTTTCGTGTTGGCTCTTACCAATGACTCGTAGCTCAGCGTTGCTGAAGATTCGACCATGCTTGTTCTCTGCCACACACTGGTACATGCCAATGTCAGCCATATTCAAGCTGTTTAATGTCAGCACTCCATTATTCACCTGAATTCTGTCCTGCTAAAGACAAACATGCAAAGTTATCCATTTAACATTACCTTAATCATTCAAAATGAGAACTGATGCACTATTTAGACGACAAAACAACAGAGGGTTCTTGGTTAAATATTGTGTAATTATTAATTAATACATATATTTTTTTTTAAAGATTTTCCATAAAAACCTGTTAAGTGACATGTTACAAAAAAAACTTCATGTGCATGCAACAAACATGAAGCTATAGATTGCATTTACCTACAGACCTGATTCTTAACTAGCTGCTGTTGGTCCAGTTTTCTCAGACTTTTATGTTTAAGTGACATTTACAGCACCTCCTCTTTTTGTCAGCTTTTCTAAAACAATATCACATGAACTCAACAGTATGACTGTAGATGAACATTTTGGATTCCACCTAGAACAAGGTATATTACTTTTTAACAGGATGGGATGAGAAAGAAAATGATAAGATAATTATAGCCAAAGCACAAAACTTTACCTGTTTAATGCTTTCCTGCAGTAAAAAAAAGACTACTATGCAGTATTAGAGTTTTTACCTCCACTGTTTGATTGCATTCTGTGGGTCATTTTTGTAAATGGATTAGAAAAAGTGATAATAAAAATAAGGTAAAAAAAATATTATGAGTTCTTAGATATTAACAGAGTTATCTTTTACTGCAATAAAAAACATATAGGCTACAATATGTTTTAATATATCTTCTTTTGAATAGCATTTTGACTTTTTACATACCACTAAACTAACTGTCCACCAGAACAAAAATATTTCTCTTTATTTATTTATTTTTTACCTCAAATGTGGATGTGTTACAACCACTGACTTATTTATTTACATATTTACATAAAATAGCCATTACCTGTAAGAAATGTGAAAGCAGACCAATTAGTGTCAATACGGTATCACATAGATATTTTATGATAATATGAGACTTAGACCACTGCGCAGTGGATAATTAGGTCTATATATGGGCATTTTAAGTACTACTATGCCTAGTGTGTTCATTCTGATGAATGGCCTGATTTAATTCAAGCTTTAGCCACACTTTTTCTCTCCTTTGGGGGTTTTATAATTGAAACACTGTTAATTTTCTGTGGTCTTAATAGGCCCACAGTGACTTAATGTAACCACCTTCTGCTTAACATAGCACTGAGATATTATCAAACAATGGGTGATGTCAACCCTCTGAGGAATTAGTCAGGAAGAAGCTGCAGGCTGGAGGCTGTTTTGTACACCAGCGAGTATCACAGGGAGCTAGTTGGCAAAAGAAAAAAAAGAAATCCTGACAATGTAATGCTGTTTATTTAAAAAGAAATATATGCAATTTGAAAAAAACCCCAGACAGAACTGACTTTAAAAGCTGAACAAAGTTCTTCTCTTCTTTGTGCTCTTCTGACCTTCACAAGGTTTGGCACTGGTTTGTGCTTTCTTTTTATAGTTATGTCAATTTAAGTGTCGCAGCACTCATTGTTCTTGCCCTTGATCTTTCCATTGAGTGTACCTGGGCCTTTTAATGTCACTGACAAAGTAGTCCAGAAGGTCCTGCCGCCAGTCTGTCTGTCGTCTAGAGTCATTACAGCACAGCTACTTGAAAAGACAAGGACTATCCCTTAACATCAGTCAGTGACACGGCTGACGATCTTCAAATACATTTCCCTCTTAGGCCAGCTCAAGCATGCATCAGATAGACACATGGCTGAGTTTGCGCTATGGCCTCTGCCAGAGGGGGTCTGGGTGAGAATGGATTCAATAGTTTCCAAGTAGAACAGAACAATTCAATTCAATTCAATTCATCTTTATTTGTATAGCGCCAATTCACGACAATGTCATCTCAGGGCGCTTAACA
>JBBBVU010000014.1:17205409-17220876 GCA_037177055.1 Atherinosoma microstoma | reverse complement strand
TCACTCTGAGACAGGATGTCCCTAATTTTGGCAATATTACGTAGGTGGAAGAAGGCGGTTCTAGAAACCTGTTTTATGGTTTCATGGTAAACATGGTGTTTCTCTTTTTTATTTTTGGGTGGCGGAATGCTTTGCTTTTTTCAAAGGAACATGATGAAGAGAGAAGGAATAGGAAGAAAGAAAAGAGCCGTAGTGACTTTGAATAGATGAAAGATGGTCCTTTTTAGGTTAGGGAGTGCAAGAGCCCAGGGGGATGAGAGAGATGAACAGCATCTGGGTAAATGGATGGGTTGGTACACAACATTAACAAATGCCAGCTTCTCTGATAAAACCCCCTCAGACTCAGTGGAGGTCTCATCACAATCTCTTTAATACTTCAAATAATTGGACGCATTCGTCTGCTTTATTACCATCTTTAATTATGCGTGAATTCACTCTGATATCAGGACTGTATTAAGTTGTGCTGTGAAAAAGCAAATCATGGAAAGCTCTTCCCAGCCAGCATGCCCATGTGGGACCCATGAAGTTTAAATTTGGCTACAGATAAGGGTCCCAGGTGGTTTTGTTCGCAGGTTCCACGGTGGCCTCACCTATGTTTGCCCATATGGGTTTCAATTTGGTTCTGACTGGGTTTCAGCTGGGGCCCATTTGGCCCAACTGTTTAAATTTGCCCTGTTTATGTCCATGCCCACTTAGCCCACCTACTGTACATCCCTTATGGGGCTCATACAGCCGGGCCACATGGACTTCATATATGGGGCCCAAGTAACTGAAACCATGTGGGACCTGCAAAATTTCCCCAGTTCAAGCCCATGCCCACTCAGTACCCACATAGCCCATATCTAACCCTTGTGGGCCCCATATGGACATTCTGGCTGGGTTGGCATGTATGCCGAATGTGTAATGATGCTTCTGCAACAGCTGAACTGAATGAATGCTAGAAAAACAGGAATTCTGCAGAAGTACAAAGTCCGAAATTGTGGACTTTGAAGATCGAAGGTGGAAAAGGGGGAACTGGAGGTGTATTGGAAAAATACAGACATGAGTTGGTCCTTGTTTTGCCCGGATGACATTTTGAAGTGACAGCCCTCCTCTTTGCCATTTAATTCCCATGCAGGGGGTCAAGAATGAGGTGGAGAGAGACTTAAATCAGAGAGAAAAAAGCTTTAAAGGGAACTGAAGAAAGAGAGCACCAGAGATGCTAAGATAAGGAGAGGGAGGGGAACAAGAGGACTGATCCATTCTAATGAGGAATAACAAATGGCCTCTTTGGCCTTCTCCTCCTCCTCCCTTTCTCTCTACATTGCTGACCTTTGGGTTTGGAAATTGATTTACTGTTGCCGCTGTTGACGGTGGCATTTTGAAAATGGTAACACCCCACCTCATTAATATAGCCACATGCACAGAGAATATGTTACCTCGGCCACCTGCCAAAGGAATTTTTACAATGTTATTTACAAATCAATGGTGAAGATGCACATGTGGGGTGATAAGTGCTTCAGGATGTGTGGCAAATAGAAGAATTGACCTTTATGAGCCCTTCACAATAACTGAATTGGACAGTGACAGATTGAAAGTGACAGAAAGAGGAAATGTTTATGATGACACCTATTTATCCAGATTAAAATTTGAGTTGCTGCACATGCAGAAATTGCTCATTGTGCAAAGCCACGTACAGTATGGGGCACAAAAGTTGCATTAATGCTTGGGCTTTACAACTCAGCTCTACAAATAAAGTGCCTCAAATATTGAATAACATTTCCCCATTTAAACAGATGCCTAACAAATAAGCAGTAGTCTGGTTTTAAACTCATAGTCTAATTCCACCACTGACAAAGTGTCAACACTTTGCAGAAAGAAAGCACGCACACTCCAGTAGAGCAATATAACAAAACATAGCAAATTGGCTAAATCTAAAATGCACTTTGAATGACAAGGCATTTTTTTTCATCTTCCCCAGAGAGAAAAGACTTAATGATAAAATTGAGGGCAGCAGAGATGGAGCGCTAAATTGTTGACAAAGTCCCTGGTTGATGACAGGCAGAAAATGGCATCACTTTGGCTTCTTTCAAAACGATTACAAGCACACTTTTGACGCCAAATTTAGTCCCCAAGCAAATTGAAGTGACATGTTCTCGCCAAGTACATCCCTATGAGCTGGAAGCATTTGTAGATTTCAAGAAAATTAATAAAACAAATACTACATTCTTCAAAAACTACAAATTTGAATCTATGTAGGCTGTCTGCTTGGAAAAAAATGATATGGTTTTTCATACCACCACGGTTTAAAAAAATCACAAACGAAAAACCCAGAAACCAGTCAATGTTGGAGAAAATGTGGCAATATGTCAGCAGATCATTTTCACATTTGTTGGGAATGTCCTGCTATAACTACATTCTGGGCAGATGTGATGGTAGAGATTAAATCAACAATCAGCATAAAGATGAATTTTGACTTCAGCACCATATATATTTTAACCTACCACCAGGTCTGGAGAAGCAGGATAGGTACTTATTACAAATCTTACTGGTCAGCTGTGAGAAAGCTATAACCAGGCAGTGGCTGAAAAAAGAACCACCTCTAATAGCAGAATGGAGAGACAAAGTTCAGGAAATTTACATAATGGAAAGTATGACTTTTTCTCTGATGTGCTTCTCAAAAGTGTAAAAGATACTGGAGAAAATGGGCAAATTATATAAACCAATTGTAATACTTTGCTTAGAAGTGTTGTTGTTTTTTTGTTTTTTTTCCTTCCTTGTTTTTTGCTCCTGTGTACCCTAATAAGGGATAGTTGGATCAGAGACACTGGAAACAAAATGAAAAATCTTTGGTCTGTAAAATCTGCACTATGAAGAACCTCAATGATGGTTCAAAGATATTTTCAATTATGAGGGATTCAAAAGACATGTATATGGATACTATTTCATGTAATCCATGAAGTATTTCATTTCATTACATTACACTACGAGTGGAACTTATTTTTTTTCTTTGTTCCTCACCTGAGCAACGATGACCCTGTCTGTTATCTTTTTTTGATATGTTACATTTGTTTATTTGTGTTATGTTTGTTTGTAAAAAATGTAAAAAAAAAACAAACAAACGAAAAAAACAAGAACTTAATAATAACTAAATAATATATTTATTTTTTTTTACTGTCTGGGCAGAAAGTCTTTACGCTTACATGTGGATGTGAAAAAGTTGATATGGGAATCATATTATGAAATTTAGTAGAATCATTCAAAGTGGAGACTGTGGGAAATTTGGAATCGAGGCAGAGTTGGATCAAAAACCTCTGAGTGGAGCTTTGTGACTTTCCCAGCTGTAATCTGAAGAAAAACAAAATATGATTATTCTGCTCAAGATACATTTTTTAGTTAGTTACACAATTTCAAATGAGTGAAGACTCTTGATTGATAATTGGACATTTGTTGTTGCACATGGATTGTGTAACTCTGTCTGCCATCATTTTATCAACATTTATGTTTTGCTCTTTTGTAAACCTGCTTGTTTATTCCCATCTTTAATGTGCTTGTTGGGGAACAGTGCTGTGTGGTACTGGGAAATTATTGAAATAATCTCTTGTTTACATTTGGATTCTTTTATTCAAAGAAAAATAATGATAATGAAATAAAAAGCCTTACCTCCATGGGGTCCAGAGGCTCTCCATTCTTCAGCCAACGGTATGAGGGCTTGGGCTTAGCATTGGCTTTGCATTCCCATACCAGAGTGTCATCAATAGTCTTTTGGACATCCTGGGGCTTCTCAATCAACTGTGGTGGAGCTGTGAAGTCACAAATCACTCACTGAAAATTAACACCGTAACACTACAGATATGCTTGAGTAACACCTGAATGCAGCAATTTTAGAATAAATGGATGAATCATCCAAGCAGACACAAAGTCCACTAAAGAATCATCCAAGGGCATAAGTCATAAATCCACTTCCAAAAAACCTGACCTCTACTTAGAAAATAAATAAATGAAAACAACTTTAGAAGTTTACTATTAGGCAAAATCAGTGGTGAATGATTCAGACCAAGAGTTTGGAACAACCAGTGTGACTATTAATTGTGGTCATCCAAGTCAGTAATCAGCTTTACTGATTATGTTATAACTTCATAACACAGGTTATACTAGTTTTTTTGTCACACAAAACAACAGAACAGCATTAAAGGAACTAGGGGCAGGATTTATAAAAGAATACACATGCATGTCCAGTTTTTTAACGCTAATGGGTGATCAAGCGCTAAAAACAAAAAAGAACGAGCCCACCCACGTATCTCCCCATTGCCTTGAACAGGCTGTGTGCTGCATAATATGCTGCAATTCGGGGCCCGAATTTCTCGCGCAGTCCTACGGATGTGACGTCAACTGACGCTGCATGCGGGTCCTTGACAGTGTTGATACATGAAGAAGGTAGTTGCGGTTTATTCAACTACTGTTTGGGGTAGTAATGGATTCTGCTGCAGCCAGCAAATGAACCAGCACCACTGAAAGCCCACTAAAGAGTGGCACAAAGAGGAAAAAGTATTTATCAGCGGCATCTCGTGAGTCCAAACAAAAATATGATAGAAGCCGGGCAGCCAGACGAATATACAGTGCAGTGCTTTGAATATGGACAGTCTGTGTAGAGTTTGTGCGCGCTCCCGTGCCGGCTTGGCTGGTGGCTGCAATTAGCCCCCCGTGCCCGTGGCGTCACTAGTGAGTCTCGTTTCTTCATCCTGCCCCTAGTGCCTTTAAAAAAATCCCTCTGCTTGTATGATGGTGTTGGTGTTTTTGCTAATAGTTAAAGAAGATTTATGGACCTACATGACACTCTGCCACAGTCAAGGGAAAGGGCATCAAAGGTAGTTGACAGTTTGTCTGCTTGTCTAGCTGTGTTTCTTTAACACTGTAATCTTACTTATCAAAGACTGTCTGTCTGTCTGTTTGTCTGTCTGTCTGTCTGTCTGTCTGTCTTTTCTTTTCTTTTCCACTCTCCAGCAAATTTCACAGACAGCTTTCCAGGGACCCAAGTGAGGGCGATGTTGAGTTTGGAGGATTTTTTGTCTTCTCTGTGTTGCTCTCACAACAGTATCCTCAGCCAGCCTTTGTCTGCATATGGATGGATCCTATGGTGTTGCCCCTGTTGCTAATCATCAGTGAGGTCATAGACAATGTCACATTTCAGACAGTGTTGTGTTATCCTAAGATTGGATTTTAACCCCATGGATAATGTCACAGCCCTCTGTGACCTCTTAACAGAGCAGAAATATAAGCTAAGGCTGACAAAAATATTCCATACATTCATTAAAGATCAAACTAATAAATATACAAGTAATGAAAATAAACCAATCTAGCTGCCAGAAAGGTTAGTTTGTAGGAACTGTGTACCCCTGAATTTCAGGGAGAAAATAAAAAAAACAAACAAACAAATAAACAAACATTTTATGACAGAAAAATGTATGCAACATTGATTTTCTTTTTCCTTGAATTGTTTCTTGCTGATAAATTCCCTTTATAATTTATCATTTCAGCTGCATGCATTTCCTGGGGTGCTTTCTTCTTAAAAAGAAAAAAAAACTAATTAACTCAAGAAAGGTAAAAAAAAAAAAAAAGCTCAGGGAAAAGTAATTTTCAGCAGCCACATGTTGTTCAAAAGATTTTAAAAAATATTTTCATGTCAAAGAACAAGCTGTCTTGATGGTCTTTAATAAAAGATGTACTCTTGGTATTTTGAATAAATTGATATTGACAGTGCATCACTATAGAGAAATGCTTACTACATGACACTCGGTAAACAACATTACAAATGAGGCTCCTATAATGGAAATGGGGACGTCATGTAGTGGCTTCTCCACAAAGTCAATCTAATTCTGTCTGAGCTCTTTCAAATGCAATAAACTGCTAGACCATGGTGTAATTTAACCAATTTGGCCAATTTCTTAAATCCCCTTGAAATGCAGATGAACAATTAAGAGAAAAAACAAAGAGAGAAACTAACAGCCTGCCCTCAGTCGTTACCGTGCACATATTGTGTACTGTGTCTGATTCTTACAAACACCACGTCCCCATATTGATTCAACTCTTCTCCTGTAGACTTGATGGATGTCCCACCAGCTCCAGTCAGTAGGACTTTAAAATGAGATTACAGATTTTTATCACCTGGCAGTCAGTCAGTATGTGAGGCTGTGAGATGAGACAAGGCTTAAATCTTACAAGGAAAGACATGAATTCCACACAGCTGTAGTAGAGGCTGCACAACTTTGCACCAAGACAGATAAAAGTTGCTGAACATTATTACTTTGCTTAGAAATGACCATCATATAACCACTTCACTTTGTGTTAATCCTTTCAAGTCGGCAATTTCTGGTCTTGTGATGCTACATTGCTTCAAGTAAATCAGATTTAATTCTCAGCCCATCTACATTTACAGTGTGCATTTCATCTCACTTCCAGGTGCCGCAAAATCCTGTATTAACATATCAAAGGCATCCTTCCTCACAGGAAAGAAAATTCTGAATTTGATTTCTGTTAAGAAGTTCCCTAAAGTGCCTTGTGGTAAGATATAATCAATGCATAAACTGCAACATTATGGTAAGAGAAACTATTAAAAAAAACCCTGTCATCAAGGGCCATTAACAGCTTTCTCTAAATATGGGCCACAAGTCCAGTGCTGGTGGGGGAAAAATCATTTCTCCCTGAGAGTTGGTGTAAATCTATGAGGCCTCTGGCCCTGTACTAGGTGCTGGCACAAAAAGGGCTTGTCACATATAAACTATTGGTAATGGGTTAATTTACTACCACATTCCATTATTTGATGCAGTTATATATGGAGCTCATAAAAGCTACAGACTGCATGACAACAAATAAAACTTTTTGTTAGACTTACCAAAGTTACATTCTTAGATTTTCAATCATGCTTAAGAATAGTAAAACTGAAGGGGTTGTGAATCAAAGGTTAGAAGATTTTCTATGTCTATAAATGCTCATGATGTTAGAAAGAAGCCTGACAGTCTGAAAGCAGACAAGGTTTTATACCCAAGACTGAAGGTTAGAAGGAAGATAGGTTTTAGATCAAAGTCAGGAAAACCATCCTCCTACAGTACTCACCATAAAAAGACAGCTTTCCTTTAACCAAGTTTCTTCCTCTGCTGTTTTCAGCTACACATTCATATATCCCTGCATCCTCCTGTTGGAAATAAGGGATTTCTAAAACTCCACTGGCTTTATTTATGTCCATCTTCCTGCCAAAAGAGGCCCCGTCCACTCTTTTCCAGCTGATTGTTGGCACTGGGCTAGAGATAAGAAAATACAACACACAGCAAAGGCACAACATGAAAAATAATACTGAAGATTGTTTTATCTGGGCCTATTAGAAAAGAAAAAAATATTATAGTGAAATACTAAAAGAGATGAAGCACATTCTGGTTAAATCAAACTCCAACTCTTTAGTGTTTCTTCTCTATGTACTATGTAAGTACAAAAAGTCATTCTGCTTTCAAAGTCACTTCATTTACCTCTATAGATTTCCATGCAGCTTACACTTGTATTACAAAAACAACCAACATACTTTCCAAGTGCAAAACATTCCAGTTTGACAGTCGAGCTCTTAGCGACAGGGACAACTTCAGGGAACTGCACTTCAATCTTTGGCTCGTATTCGCCCATCACACCTGGAATTGCAAAGAAAAACACTGAGTTTTAGTCAGACACAAACATGTCTGACTGAGACACTTTTAGTTCAAGGCCTAAATAAAAAAGTTACAGAAAAGTCAATAAAAACACATAGGAGGCTTCTATGGGATGCAGATACATATGTGTTTGAATTCTCTTTGAGCTACCCCCTTACTTTATTTATTTATTTTATTTTAATGTGCTCAGGGCTTTGGGGGGGAGGTCTAATCTTTCAGATCACAGCTGGGATTGTGATTTAAAGTTTAATTATCCTCTGTCAAAGGAGAGTGAACACACAAACCAAACAACTGCAAAAAAATGCAATTTTTGTGATCCAAGTTGCAGTCATGAAATGAGGTACAGATGAGTAAACTTGCCTCCAATCGTTAGTTAAATTAAGCTTGTTATTTTGCAATGCAGTGGATAATTAGTCCCACCACCTGCGATTTAGAAATTATGCTGTTTAAAATGTCTATTTTAAAAGTAGCAAAGCTGCTTGCACTTATACTTTTTGTATATTCAGAAAGGTGGCTCCATCATACCATCGACCCGCAGGACTAAGGGTGTTGGTGGTCCTTGAACACTGGTTTTGGTGACCGTGTTTGTCACTACACATGTGTAGTTGCCAACATCAGAGGGCTCCACTTTAGCGATGTAAAGGTTGCCTGTCTTCTGGGAGACGAATCGGCGAGTGTCCTGGATGACAAAGGATGGGTACTCATTGAAGATCCATGTGAAGGTAAGATCTGTGAATGAAATCAAAGACAATGGATGAGGGCAACAGGTGAAAACACATGCTGTCCTTATAAATCAGGAGTGTGGGCTTCATCAGCAGTGTCATCACTTCAGTGTGCGAGGATACCCTACGAGATAAAGCAATTAGTAGATTGGACCGAGTGCCATCCATCCATGATTAAAAACATTATTTATAATTGAAGAGCAATTACTTTTACTCAGTGTTGGATAAATGCCCTTAATATGGTTAAAAGTTTCATATGTACACTATGTTGACATGAGGATGCTCAAAGTTTAAATAATTGGCTTTTCAGAGTAGTATAGATGGAATATCAAGGCCTTTTCTGTGGTGGTTTATTCTATTTATGCTCTGTTTATAAAAATGAAGAGTTGAGTTTAAAAAAACCCAAACTTAAAGGGACATTTTGTTTTGTTTTTTTCTTTTGTTTGATGGAGTAGTGTATATTTTTATTTTGAGTAGTCAGTGTGTTACCTTTAGTGGACAGCAGCCAGATCACTCTCAGTTTGGTAAATCTGACAGGTGAGTCAAGCTATAAGCTAATCAGAAGGAGACCATGCACAGAGCCACATTTTCTCAGTCCTTAACAGTTCAAACCTTAAATGTCAGAGCAATGCAAGCAAACGCTACATCATGGAAATTTAAATGGTGTCACCTTTGCATCACACAGTTGTTTGTCAATATACATTTTTTCAATTGCAGAAAATCTATATTGCAACACAGTCTGTTGTTGCAACATGTTATTATATTACAAGGACCCAGTCTTTTTACCTGTCTGATTCAGAAGTGACACTGCAAAGAACCTCAATAACACCATTCCCAACACTCTCAAACCACTGTTTAATTTCTTTTGGTTTGAGTGTTTTAAAAGTCAAAAGATGTCCCCTTCTTATGCCCCCCTTCTGAATAGCCTTTAGCTTAGGTGAAAAGTGAACACTTCACTGCTTTGTATCGCAAGACGCTGACTCCTGCATTCTGTAACTTTCTGACCTTAAATCTCTGCATTTCGGACTCGTTTGATGGCACAGTGACATCTATTATGTACATTGACCAGCAGCGTACCGAGACTGGAAAATTGCACTATGCAACGTTTTCATCCGGGACGCCCCATGATGTTGCAGCCAAGTTTCGCTTTATGGTGCCCTTTGAGGTGCGTGTCACACGCTAACAGAGAGATAGAAATACACCTCCCGTTTTGAACACGCACCATGGCTGATGCAGCAAAGGAACACAAGAAGACATTATCGGAGGAAGAGAGAAAGAGAAAGAACAAGAGATGAGACATGAGTCAAGATAATACTAACTTATACTGGCTGGAGAGAGCTGACAATAGCTACAGGTAGGATGCAAGATGGATGCCGAAATAGCAATTGATAGGGGGGTGCGTTACTGAGAAAATTGCAAAGGTTCTGTAGTGTATCTTTAAAAGGAAAAAAAGGTAATACCCCTTTTAACTAAGCTAACATGGCATGTTCCCATGAAATATGATCAAGAAGTTCAAGCTATAGTTACATATTTGTGAATTTAAAAGTTTGCTAAACATTGTACAGAAGGGTATAATGTTTGCTCTGAGTAACAATTCTCAACATAAATTAACCTTTAAGAATAATGAGGTTTTCATGTATTTTTATTTAATATTTTTTTTATTTTATACACCTTTTTTTCTTCGCAAATCATTAGTTATTCAAAATTTATTTGAATTTTGCAAAAACATAAACAACACACACAAAAACAACTAACAAAAAAAATCTTTGTCTGTAGTAACTTAGTAACAGCAGGGGACTTAAATTAAACTTTCTGCTGCTGCTCCTGCTCAGAAAACCCCCCACAAAAATGTACAATGCTCTATAAACCTAATGTTTTACAGATTGTGTTATACCATTTATCACCGCCTTGACTGCTATTCATCATCCATGATAATAAGCTTCTGAGAAAGACTCCCAGTCCAACCAGCCACAGGAAGCGCAGTCATAAAAGCTCTGCACTATCAACTCGCAACATTATAAAAAGGAACAATGGTGTTTTGACATATTGACACAAGGATAGATTGCTCTGGACCATACTGCATCCCTGTCCCAAAAGCAATCTTAGCTGCTGGTAAAAACCTGTCTAAGCGATGACTCTGCACTATAGTGCAGGGAGTAATTGAGATGTGAGTTAGACACTCATCTATTGACTCAGTACTCTTCACTTCTGCTCTTAAAGGGGGAGGAGGATGTTGGGCTTTGACATATTATTGCAACCTTGTGAATCAGAAAGTGAATCAGAACCTTGAGAACTTGTGTCACACTTTTGCAAATTTCATTCATTCTGCTGTGGTCATAAACTGTTTGCTCACTCAGACACTCTCACTCAGACACTCCCACCGGCATGCTGCTTGCTGCACCCCTCCTCACTGCTCCCACTCTGCTCGTTAGTCCCTTAATTTACTACTTCACTATTCCATCGCTTACACTCTGCCAGGCTGGCACTTTATCTTTCCTGCCAGTATGCTTTTAACATCTCTCTGATGTACAGTTCAGTCTGTTTTTTTGATAACCTGGATTTCTTTTAAACCTTTTGAATTAATCTGGACATTTAGATAAACTTAAGGAACATTAAATCTACGCTATGATATCCTATGATGTGTGTGAGGAAAATATGCCTATGCACTTAGAACAGAGTAGGTGCTTTTCTTCTTTTGAATTATAATAAACTGATACCCTAAAAACAAAAAGTTGAAATTTAAACTTGGACACCTAGTTTAATCATACCATTATCTTCCTCTCTGTGTCTGTTTTCTGCCAGTTATATCTACATGTACTAAATTTTCCAGCATTCTAAAATTTTTAGTCTGGAAAAAATATGGTGCCTATTAATTAGCACATTTTGCTTTGGCATCAATAAGATAACTATTGCATGTTGGGAGAACAGGGTGTAACACTTGAACCAGTCTAATTCTACTGAATATGCTCAATTTAACAAACGCTACAGAAGAAAAGCAGCTAAAAGTTCAAGCTAATAGGAGCATATAATGAACAAGAAACCAGCAGATCTTGCTGTCTCTCACTAATGTCAGCAAAGGAATAAAAAAAGCTATTACAAGGAAAACTGTAACCTTCTTGGCACCCAATCACCATTCATTTTCTGTAGACCAGCATATAAATTTTAGATTTTTTTTTATTATACATTACCCCATCCCACAACACAGGAGATAATAGCCAGATGTTCTTACATTACGATTTGTTTAAATCTTATGTCTAAATTTCACATCACACGCATAGCGTCCTGAAAGATGGTCCCAAAGCAGCAAACCCACTCTACTACACACACTTCAGAGATGTAATGTAATTCCTTTTCAGTTTGATGAATTTTACAAATATATTTTGTGAGGAAACCTGGGGCACTTTACTTTCAAATTTGAATGGCAGAGGCAAAAGCCCTGTAACCTACAGGTATTTAAACTATGTCTCTCTTTGTCACACGAATTGACAATACCACATAAATGGCCAAATTTCTTTACATTTGGTAAATGGACTGTTCTTGTATAGCACTTTTCTAGTCACATGACCACTCAAAGCGCATTGACACTACATGTCACATTCACCCAGACACAGCACTTATATTGAAACATACTTAGTGCTTATATACACATTCATTCCCCGATGGGCACATTGGGAGACAACTTGCCCAAGGACACATCGATATGAAGTCAGGGTATCAAACCACCAACTTTCCGGTTGTCAGACTACTGCTCTTCCTTCTGAGCTTCCTCCGCCCCTTTCAGCTGATATTTCAATCAATATCTGTTTTTGTCTTTTAAAAATATAGCTATCTAATTACTAATTTTTCTCCATTTTATGTGACTGAGTTATGCATGCTCTAAGCAACGTAATGCCATGTGTGAGAAAATGTTTACAAATGGAATATGTGTGTACACCTACCTGAATTGAGACTACCATGTAATGGATCTATTTTTAAAACATGACTGAACTTTGTTTAATGCCCAGATAAATGTGTAATGAGCTGTGGTAAACACTCAGAGTGGTAATACTTTGTTCCATAATTACCTGTTATTGTTTGAAGACAACCAATAAAGTCATAAGATTTTTTTTTCTTTAAACAGTCAATGTACACTACCAGTCTTTGACTAGTAATATATATATATATATATATATATGTATATATATATATATATATATTATATATATATATATACACTATGTGTCAAAAGTTTGGACACGATTTCCCACTACAATTAATTGGAAAGAGTGTACAAACTTTTGACTGTTAGTGTATTGATATGCAGGCCATGCATGAAATAATAGAGTTACTGATGTGTGGATTTATGACCACGTGTGTCATCCTGCTAATTCTAACTTCCTCTGCACGGACATTTTGAAAGGAAAATTTTGTCAGATGATGCTGCAGTTATAAAAATCAGGATTTTATTAGAGCTGAAAGTGCTTTAAAAGACCGCAAATTGACACATATGGGTTGCTTAAAGAAATATAAAAATATATAAATGACAGTGGCTTTATTGCTAATTGCTATATTAATATGAGACACTCCACCCACAATTGTGCCCTTGTGGTGAATGTGCTCGCAAGTCGGCATGAGCTCACATTGGCAGAACGTTTATTGGTCATGAGAGCAACTATGTGTGAAACGTAAAAATGGCACATAGTAAAATAATGTATTGTAGCTCAAACTTTTATAAAATGTTATGATTCTATTGAAATAAAGTGTTTTTGTTACTTCTGCTACCATCACAGCCTCTGTGATTTTTCTAAATAATTCCCCTGCTTGATCAATCCAACACACATGGGGAACATCTGGAACCACCCCCACCTTCCCTCCCTTTCATGGCCATTTATATTTAATGCTTGTTTTTGAAATCTTTCAAAGGTGCCGGGCATGACAATCTACAACAACAACAAATAAGTGGTTGTGGTTACTAATTGGTTTGTTAAAGATTCATGTTGGGAAACAAGATATAAGAAGTGAAAAGCATTGATAGTTGCATTTGATTGACTCGAAAGCCTTTGTGAGTGGGAGGTAATTGAATAATGCAATCATGAGTGACATTGAGTGGCAGATTTTCATTGTGGTTCCATTTAGTTCTTGTATAATGAACAGGCAGCATCAATTTCCACTCAATGATCTGAGAGGGGAAAATAGAAATGGAACATGACAGGCCAAGGACATACTGAATCTAGAGTGGGTTTATGCATAAGTGTGTGTCATAGAAAAGTATATGCACAGCATTTGTCAAAGTGTATACTTGTAAGTGTGTTCCCTGGATAGTGCCAGCCATTAACCAGGACTTCCAATCTGTATTCATAACACACAAGTTCACTCTATGAAACGGCCTAGGTCATGCACATGGGAAAATCCCTGCAAGCTATGCGTGCTGTTACTAGCCAGCAGGCAGCCTCTGTTTTGGGGTAGACGCACTGCATCGAGAAAACAAGTGATTTCAGCCTTGAGTAGATCTGAAAGGCCCCTTTCCATTAGTAGAAAGAGGTCAGATGCATTAGGTCCTGAACTAACCTCAGTCATTCAGTCCATCTCAAAAGAAAACATGACACAGACCAACATCTAATACAAATACAATATGACACAGTGAAAGAAGTCAGTCAGACTTCCTCTTGGACACTGGACAATATTTTCATTAGTGTATAAATGCACCTTGAGGTGCCTTGAAGTTTTAGAGCATCCTGGCAGCATAATCTACTTTCTGCAGCAATCTTGTGGTTCTAGAAGTGATGTTACAATGAAATAATGGCCTCCTGAATCATGCATGGGATGTTGGAAGCCTTAAGAGGGGAGTGGGAGCATATCCTTGTCTGTGACTTTATTGTACTGATCATGAATTATGTCCCATCACCCTTTATGACACCAAAACATTTGAATTTATTTATTTGACAGGGACATGCACAACAATACATTGACCTCAAAGGGATATATGGTTTGTGTCAGGCTTTCGCAAAGCTGCTACTTTCCACCTGCAGTCCCTGGACAGGTAGATGTTAAAACACTCACTGAAATGTAGATTAAGATTAAATAAAATAAAAAACAAACAAACTAAAAAAACATTAAAATTACAACATCCGGCCTCACTTATATACAGACTACACACAGACATTCACACAAAACAAACATTCACTTTTCCATCACTGGAAACCAATTTAAATGTCAGCACTTCCTATGTTTTATTTAACAAAGCTTTTTACTTTACCATGATATTTTCATTCTGCTCTATTCTTATTTTCCATCCTTGATTTGCCAGTCTGTAATAATCGAACTATATTTGTAATAATACTGTATATCCACAGCGAGATTAAGTGGAATGTAATCACTCATGTTTGAAGACTTACTAAATCTTGACTGTGGCAGATATAATCAGCCTAGTCCTTTGTGCATTTATGTAAAACTGCAGATGATTCATCCCACAGCACTTCTTTACAATATCAACATCTCCATCAACAAGAGTTATGTCTGATGACAGTTTAATCTTAAAAACACATTGAAAGCAAATTTCTTCAGCACACCATGGCAGCCAGATCATCGTCCTGCTGTCATAATACTGGACAGGACCAGGTTTAAAAAGAATTGTTAAAAGAAAACAGGTAATTTCAAGTATGGGACTGGTTCTCCATTGAATAGATATGTTCCATCACAACACAGATAAAATGAAAGCAGTGAGTTTATTCATATCCAGTTGAACAAAAGCAGGTTTTGGCTTTATTTCTTTAGTATAATAAAACAGCAGGGAAGCTAACTGACCCAGTTGAAGTGAATTTAGCCTAAAACAGTAACTGCTCACCATTCACCCAAATAAAATTATTGTTGACAGGCTGCAATCTTTGACAATAGATATCAGTTTTTTGAGAGCCCTCTTTTTCCACAAAGTCACAAAAGATGTCATGCATTATATCATACTTTTTAAAATCTTAGTTATGACTGAATCATGCATTATGTGGAGATTTAGGCCTAAAAAGCAATGAACTAACCTCCAAATGACCCAGCAGCAGAGGACAGCTGAGTTGCAAAACAACTATGACTTAAGCAAGAA
>JBBBVU010000014.1:17166398-17205309 GCA_037177055.1 Atherinosoma microstoma | reverse complement strand
GAGAGTAGGAAAGGAATTAACCACCCTCTTTCCTCCGAGTCCGTGGCGTATTGAGCTCTCGTGTACCTGTACCTATCTTAAGATTAAACATCAGTCTTTGTTACTTCAACTGGACCTCAAGAGTATTACTATTTAACCCTGCTAGTCGTGACATAGGGAAAGGAGGCCTCCGTCCGCCGGGGCTCCGGCTCGGTGAGATTCCTCCCGTTCCTGGTACGAACAAGCCCTTCTGATATTCATTGCCGTTAATCAACGACAATTACAAAAAGCTATTTATTTCAGTTTACTTGAAAAATGTACCTGACAATGTCCATGGCATCAGTTTGGAATTATTTCAGCAGTATTTTGACCTGTTCTGGGTGAGCTTCACCTCTCATTTAATGCCTGCTGGGAAAGCGTCCAGGCATATGCAACCCTGAACAGCCAAACAGAGGTTTAGTACATAGAGGGATCTGAAGACCATCATTCTTACTTTACAGAATAAATAACCATTAAGCCATGAATGTAGGCTGTGTAAATCTTTTTTATTATATTTACCATAGTGTTTGAGGATCTTAATGAGCACTAGTGACCAAGACCTCATGGTTAACCTTACACTGCTAACTGTGCTGGAGTTCAATCTTAATCTGTAGCATTTGAATTTAGGTTTGCTAGTAAGAAAAACCCATTGTCATTTATTCACTGATATAATTAGTGATGTAAGTGATTAAATCAAAAAGAATTGTTGAGTACTACAGAAGTACTACAGAGAAACAAAATGTCAACGTATAGGTGATTACATGTGATAAGGATCTGAGTTGTTCTCTCTTAAGTCATTGTTGTTTTGATTGATTTACACCTTTAGGACATATGTACTTTCATTGTGAAAATGTAAAATTTGGACTTTTCTATGCAAATGAGACTGCTTCTAAACAACTATCTGGAATCTGACAAAGGCTTGCTCACAGTTTCTTAGAATGAACAGGTGTACTTTATCCTCTGGTAATTAGTAGGATAACTATGTGAAATTAAGCAACTAAAGAAAACATAAATTGAATAAATATAAATCTGTGTAAATTTCCAAGTACAAAATGATAGGCTGTCTTTTTTTCTTTGTTTGATTAAACATGTGAAACATTTGTTTATGTGGTTCAACAGCACTGAATTTGTGTTTTACCTTAAATTAAAAAGGAAAATAAATATTTTTGCAAACCACTTAACAGCTTTTCAGAGTCTATGCCACTGTGTAGTTATTACTTTTTCATGAGAGGTTGAAGGCTTTGTGTGAGACTGCATGTGACAGATGTAGGCCAGGTGCAGTGTAATAGTTTGTGTTACTGACAACAGTCCCTCAAGAGCTGCTATCCCAAGTGATTAAACTCACATAAGAAGGAAGTCCAAAGGGAGTTTGGACTTAATCAAAATAAAAGCATTTGGAACGATTGACAGACAGAATAAACATGAAGTACTGAAGAAAATCCCTTTTTGCATTGTCCTCAGGACAAAAACAACATCCAGATATTGTATCTTCAGTCAATTCTTCTCATGCCAAACACACTGTGGCATACATCTTGGTTAACATCTTTGAAGTATACTGTTGTTATATATAAGAAAAGTCACCAAAGAAAGACCCATAGATTTTTTTTAATTATTTTAAAAACCTGAACACCAGAGGCCAAATTTCTGAAGTTAAGAAAAAGAGTTTGTAAGAAGAAATGTTTTATTTCTAATCCAAATTAAATGGAGTAATGGAACCCACTTATTGCATGAAAATAGCAACAAAGGAAGAAGACTATAGGAACCCCTGCCGATCTAATCAGCTGTTGGTTAAAATTAACACAGTACATTTAATCATCCATAATAATGCCAGCTGTAGTCATAAAAAAATCATTAGTTGTGCAACCAAAAGACTAACACACCACAAGTGGGAAGACAAACTAACAGATGATTCAAATGATTAGAGGAGGTGAGTTAATTTTCTTCTCCTTTTCCCCCCAAAAAAGGAGCTATAAAATGTAAATGTAAACCTGCTTTTACCACATTTTAACTTAAAACAAACAAAAATTTAAAGTACACTTTTCGGCCTTATATTAATGACAGAATAAGTTACTGGTACCTAAAATTCATGTTTACTCCGCTGTCACTATGAGTACTTCAATCTATTAAACAATGTTCAAACAGCTCACAATATTTAGTTAAATATAATGAAATTAAATGAGACTTTGCTGGTCCTACTGCACATTAAGGTGAATGCTTCATGCTGCATAGTTGAACTGAAATTGGAAAAAGCAGGAAAAGCTTTGGTATATATAGTAGAAACCTGCTGCTGGAGCCTTTGTAGAGAAGTTTCTAAAGTTGAAATGAAAAAGTAGAACCAGTAGATTTATAGTAGTAAATAGCAGAAAACAGCAGATTTCACTGCCCAATAACTCCTGAATAACAGAACTATTTCTGAAACCTGCATAAATTTTATATTATTCCTATGTGCTGCATCGTTTCAGAAGACACAATACACCAAACATGGTATATGGACACTGACTGGGTACTAAAATTAGCTGTAGTTGCAGAACAGCGAATGCCTTCTGCAAAATGAATGTGACCTGCAATCCTAAAAAGCAGGTTCTTGGTTAAAATTGCTGAAGACCTGATGCAGAAGTCTTGGCAGAAGTAGTTTTATAGTTGAAATGAAAGTTGGAAAGATTTGAGGCTTAAACTGGTTTTGACGTGCTCAAAATACTGAAAATATAATGAGTCACTGCGAAAGGCTTCAAGGTAAGTATTAGAAGTGAAGCAGGTACAAAATGTGATGAGATTATAAGTTTAGGAGAAATACTTGCATATTCTTTTGGAGCTGCAATTACACAACCCCAACATTTAGCTCCTTCACACAGGTGTATTAGGAGAAAGTACAAGTGAGAACGAATGATTCAGGTAAACAACATCGATCACTGCCCAAATCATGCCTGTATCCTCAGTGATGTTGCTATTTGGGCCTTTTTCTGTACTGTTCAATCATTTTATAAAATAAAAAAACTCATTTACATGCCTGAAGGCATTCACAAAATGAGAGTATTCCTCCTTCAACCAAAAAAAATTTAGATTTTGAAAGGATGCACGTTTTTTATGTTGTTGTTTTTACTGAAGCAGTCACATAAAGGAACCAATTTCCTCTCTGAAATCATTTAAATAAGCAGGGTGAATTCGGAATTGCTTTGAAAACAACTGCATTTTTAGACAGACAATAGCTACAACTCGTCAAATACATTGTTGAATTATTTAATTTTGATACAGAGTTTTTCAAACAGGGCTATGTGGAACACTGTCATGACACTCAAAGCCCAGCATCCCTGACAATGCTGCTGCTACGTTTTATGGCCACTGGAATAAGTGGTGGTATGAGGATACCAAGAATAGTTCCAAAACTTCCATTACAAGGCAGTCAATTGTAAGCATAAGACTCATTGTTCCAGGTTCGCTTCTCAACACAAGGTGAAATGCCTCACTGTAACATTCTGAAGACAGAACTACAAATATAAATTAACTATAAAGCTTGCACTATGTGATTAAAAAGGTCAATTCTCTTTTAAGTAACAGAGTTACTTAAAAGAACAACAGAGTTTTACATAATAGCCAGTATATTTGCCGCTGTACTTTTTGGGATTTCAACCACATTCCTCCAATCTCATGAAAATCTTGTGTATTTGTTGGCATTGCCCACCAATCAGTGCAATCTGACTTGGGTTTTTAACTTATAATTCAATAGGTAACTCCCAGGTAACTGCCTTTTTTTATTGCAAAATGTTATTTCATGTGGTCACCAGCAAGATTTTTATGCACTGTAATAATAGCTCATATTGATTTTACTAATTCTTTCTACTTACAATACAAACTTCCCAACAAGAAATTTCACAAACCACATTTTGGGATCAATAGCTTTCAAGTAGAAAATTAACAAAAAATCCACCTGCCCCATGCTGTGTGGAGTATTACAAGCCATCCAAACTCTCCAACAGTGGAAAATCACATTCAGCCTTGCTGGCTAAAAGCCCATCTTAAGACCCCTGTGTAGGTGTTAATATCACTGGGTTCTAACTCCCATTGATAACATCATTGGTGAAAAGGTGTGATGTGAGGCAAACAATGCAACTTCAGAGAGAAGCTCTGTTACTCGGTTTGGCAAGGCCCAGGCAGAAGACATCATCTCCACTCTGCATGCCAATTTTTCTTCCTCGCCCCCACTGAAAATCATGCTGACAGGACCGCGTGTCCCAAAGTAGAAATGACTCACTCTACTGACTTCAACAACACAGAAACAGCCAGGAGATTCACATCCAAAAACACAAACAAGACTTTGACTTTATGTAGATAAAGAAGTCATATGAGGAATCAGAGATGTGATACCACACGATGTTGACATCTCTGAAAACAAATAGTGACACAAAACTGCAGCATAAAGTATGCGATGATATAGGAACATATGCCATCACAGGATATAAGACTTTGGAACAGATTGTCTTACCTCCAGAGTGAGGGGGTGGACCACACAGTAAGACCACTCCTTGACCTTCGCGAACCCTCACTGGACCTCTTTTCTGAGTCTTGAAATTCTCCAAGTCTGTTGGGCAAAACACAAAAGCAATAAGGGGAAAAAAATCTTTCCATCCTTTAGAAAAGCCAGAAACACACAGGGTGTAAACAGCATACACTGCACAAAAAGGTGACGTCAAACCGCAAGTTACGAAGCAAATATTGCAATATGATGCATAACTTTTCCATATTTGTCATGAAACACTCAGGACATGTTCACCTAAATGCAGACATTGTGCAGTAAAGTCTTAAACACTTCTGACTGGAGCAGAGTAATTCTTCAAGCATAAGTCACACATGAGTGAATTTAATTGGAACAGCATACTGTTATCGCCTTTCTGTGTTTCATCCACTGCACAAAGACCAATAACAATTAAATGACAAAGACTGAAACATCATTTGTATGGAAACCGATTACTTGTTGACAACCTGCTGAGAGAAAGCAAATAAGTAAATAGAGACAGAAACCTTGAAAACTTTGCTATGCCCTGCCTGCTCTGACTCTTGGAGATTTTCCAGACAGTGAAACCAAATATGTGGCAGACATATAATGACATAATCAGAACTGAATTCTCAAACGGGGGGAAAAATGCAAAATTGACACCGTCAGTGTACAAGTACTGCAGGATGAGCCTCTGAATAATAAACACAGTTCATCATCTTGGCAGATCTTGTAAGTAATAAAGAACTGAATGTAAAAGGAAACATAAAATAATCACAATTAAATGCTTTTTCTTTTTGTTTACAAATTATTATTAAAAAGCTCCTATCACTTCTCAACTTAATTTATAGATGATTAAGTGCTTTTCATGCTAGCTGGAGAGAGACAGATGTGTGTGGATGCTTCAGTGGCCAGTCTAAATCAATGGTTGAGCCAGTCGTATAGAGCCTGGTTGAAAAGATTCAAAAGATGTACTGGGGTCCTGTCTGGGCAAGTGAGACATCTATAGATCTTTTTCAGTGAGGCTGCTCAGTTAATATAAATATTTTTTTATCCAATTTAGAGAAAGCACAATTACAAATGTACACAGGGAAAAATTATTTTCAGCATTTGAATAAGCGTAATGTCCTGAGTTTCTTTATGTAACATTAAAATTAGAGCGCGACCGACATTTTTGTAGCCGATTCCAATACTGATATTGGGGGCTTTAAAAAGCTGATATCCGATATATTAGCCAAAAAATGAAATAAGAACTTATACACAGGATGCATACTGTAAAAGAAATTACTCATTTTAATGTGTCATTTAGGGACAACTACTAAGAGGGCCTGTATTAAGGGTCTATGAAAACAAACATGAAAAGTAGTCACTGAAATAATTGCTTTATTTTTAAATTTACACTGCCATGGTATCTGCAATATTGCCAATATCAGCGGTATCGGCCCTTGCATCGGCCGATACCAGAAAAAACGGAGATATAAATCGAAAAATTGGTCGGCCCTTAATTAAAATGTGATGTATCAGTCCAAAAACAAAAACAATATATGTCAAACTTGTCTAAGCAAAATGATCAACCAAACGAAGCTTTGACATCTATCCTCCCTGATTTTGAAAACCCAAAGAGGCTGAGAGAAAATCTACAGAAAAGACAAATATTTCTGCATGAACACTGCCCTTTGGTCATATTTTCCTAATTTCTTATCATTTTACTTCATGACTTTTCTGTGCCTCAACCTCTGGACAGTGATTGTATACCAGCCAATGACAGCACAAGAGCCAGGATAATTTGTATTCTCAAATGTAATAGATTTATTCTTTAATTCCCCTCTATTTTTAGTTTAGCTCATTGGAACAAAATATTTGGCAAGTGTAATGAGGAAAGTCAGAGGTCACTATTTCAAAGTTTTCTTTTAGTATTATCTTCAGGTCTCCCACATAAAATATTTTTTTCTATTGCCTTATGTGCAAACCAGAGGTAACCGTTCTTCTAGTTTTGTAATATATGTTCATAAATTTCCATAATACATATAGATGTCATCTGTCATTTGTATGAAAAAAGACAAGGCAAAAGCAAAGGTTGCTGAAAAAAAACCACTTGTCTTTGTTTATAAGATTCAATAGAAAACTGTGATCTAGTTAACAAATTTAATATTCAAAACATGATTTTGAAAAAACAAACAATAGCAAAAAAAGAAAAAAAAAGAAAAAAAAAAGCCACCTGCAGCTGTTTATCTCTTGCGCAGATTATAAGCAGAAGTTCATGTCAGGAAAAGTGTCTGTCATTCATTTCAAGTCTGTTAGAAGCAAAATGATCATTTTCACATCTTTTTCAATTCTGTCAGGAGCATCATTTGCCTTCGACAAAAAAAAAAGGATGACAGGAAAAATAGGCACAGGTCTGTTAAAACATGATCACCCTTGTTTCATTAACATTAGATTGTTAGCTGATTGCTTGTCATGAAGAAAACCAGCATAGCCAAGCAACCGTACATGCATACATGCTCATATTTTCCTATGAAATATTGCAAGTCCAAACAACATACACATAATTCTGCTGCAAATCTCACTTTCTGGGATAATTTCCAACTGGTATGTTTGTATCAATTCATTCTTGTATCTAAGAGGTGTACAGATGTAATTAAATTCAACGCAGCTAATAGGGATATATCACCAAAACAGAGTTCTAGAGTTCAAGTGAACATTTGTGACAAATTGAATTTCCAAAGACACAGCACTGCTATTGCAGTCATGATGATGAAACACACTGACTAGCTGTATTCCCAGATTTCTCTTGTATGATGGCACAAATATGCAAGGAACAGTTAATCTCAGAAAAATATTATTTATTTATTTTTGCCTTGAATTAAGATGTTCAGATTTTTGCATCTAAAGGATTCTGCATATCATAACATTTAAGTGACTTTATAAATATTTGATAGGATAGATGAATATAGTATTTTCTGTTAGAATGGTACACAGCTGCTAAAGTGAACAATTTCTAAACATTAATATATATTTTTACAAAACAACTCAGAATTACAATCAAGATTCATCAAGAGTAACCAGAATGTTCATTAAAGTTAGTTATCTTATCTATATTTTCACTGTAATTGAGACCATTGCTCCAAAAAAAAATGTGTGTGCATAGGTTTGCAAAAGGGCAATTACAAATTCAATATATGATTAATGTAATCAGTGACTGCACAAAATTGGATTTTTAAAATATTTCTAGGCTCATATATAAAAGAAATCTATCTATCAAAGTTGCTCAACTCACACTAAGAGTGAATCTCTACTGATCAATATTCCTTTGGTGTAGAGTGAGGCGTAAATGAGCTAGACACACTAAAAGGCAACAATGCCTGACAACCCAAGCTGTTCAGCACGGCGTGGATCATCTTATCAAGCCTATCACAGTTCTGCACCTCCATGTGCTTCTCCATGGCAGGGTTCAGGCTATTTTGAGTGCTTTCAGATCCATGAAATTGGATGTGAATTTGCATTTTTGGGCTAGCTGCTCCAATGTGACTCAGTGTAATGAATGAGAGGCAATTGTAGAGAAGCAAAATGAGGCTATTCTGTTAGAATGTGAGCTTGAGGACAATTTATGATGTGGTTACATCTATCACCTTGCCACTGGACAAAAGACATACAGAGTTTTTAAAACTTTTCTAAAGTGATTTTGAAATTCTTTGGCATTGGTATGTATTCCCTCCATTAAGCTACTATGGTTTTAACATTTTTCTTAAATATTCACCGATGTGAGACTCTTAAAATAATGCTAACCATTTTAATATTACTGTTAACTAAAATGTTTAAAGTACAACTTCACAGAAAATAGTAATTATAGGCGGACAGAAATTCTATGATGTCTTCATCATGACTTCTGTTTTACAAGATGTAAAGTTGTTCTCTGAAACCGAAAAAAAAAAAAACAAATAAAAAAGAAAAGCAGTACACAAATACTAATATTAATCCTGATAGAGGAAGGATGTGACACGTATTACTATTGTTAAACGTTATTATTAAAGATGTGTAATGTCTAACATGTTTGAAAGCAGTGACTGGGAAACTAGAAAATGAAAGAGAAGATATTAGTGACAGTTGATTGTGCTGACGTGCTGATTGTACATGTTGAAAAAAACAAATCTATGTCAACAGGGTTACAGTCACCAAGTTACCCTGTGAGGGCAAACATATGCAGTGCAATCATAACTGCAATAAGCATTAGCGTAAAAGCTTCCATTTTATTTATATATTTTTTTCTATACCTGCATCTTTTTTGTTTTCTTAAAGATGCACCATGTTGTGAACCCCAAAGTAGAGCAACACATGAAATTCGGGAACTGATAAATTTCCCAAAGGCCTAATTCTTACATAGCACCAGTGCTGGCACCCCTTATCAATTACAACACTGCAAAGAGCTGCATTCAGAAAGCACATGTTTCCCTACAAGACAAAATGAGAGCCTGATTGCAGAGATGCAATTTAGGTCAAAACAGACTGGGTCAATTGGGTCAAAGGCAATTAATAAAGAGAAAATATCTGATGGAAAAGAAAAAGTCAAGGACAAAATGATACTTTTTCTACAAAATAAATGTACAGGTAAAGCAGAAAGAACAAATAAAGGACTGAATTTCATCAGAAATCATGGGTAACAAGATACAAGGAAGGCACATCCTGCATTGCTATCAAAAATACAGCTATTTCACCCATCATTAAACACTGTGATACCCTTTTGGTCTCTAACTAGCACACAATCTAAGCTGTAGCATGGTTTTCCTTAGGACAGGCATCCAGTGCACTTTGCCTATGTTGCAGGCCTTGCAATCTGCTGTATAAAGCTGCATCTTGCATCAATGGAAATCCTTTTACTTGCAGCCAAAAAAAAAAAAAATTCCTGTGGGATTAGGAAACCCAATCTGGCTTGATGCTCGATAAACAACTAGATTATTCCTTCCAGCACTCCCTGCGGGTGAGTGGAACCTTTTAACAGCATGTATTGTCAACAGGATCAAGAACATTTATACTTTTAGAGTATTAAGCCCATAACAGATGGTAACAGAAACCGTCATATCATCCATCTTTCAGAGGATTAAAAATGTAATCTTAATTCTTATTCATGCACCACACATCCATGCACTGCAAATTTGATGATATGGGACATCATTAGGTGGTGCAAATCAAAGACTCTGATCTTGTTCAGCATCAGCAAGGACTTTCATGAATAAATTGACAATTTGAGATTACATTGTTAAACGTGGCAAAATTGTGTTTTTGATTATAAGAACGCTGTAATCAGAGTTCTACATTTTGTTTTCAGCAGCTGTGCCTAAAAGCAAGTGTTTTAGTCTACCAGACCTGAAATGATTACCAGTAAAGTATTACTTTAAATCCCTGTATTCTTTTCATTAATGGCTTTTACCTTGGTCTCTGTCTCCCAGCTATTACAAGACTAAGAGGTGCAAGCCTCCATAGTGTTCGGAAAGAATATTTAGCTCCCCAGAGTCAGAGTGTGTTACAAATGACATGATACTAACTTTCATAACAGACTACACCTCCATGAGTTATTCCCCTGACCTGAGACCCGTTCAATCACACAGCACACTTAATTAAGTTAAACCAAAAGCAATAAATAAGATGTATGACACATCAACGCTGATGCTTGTTCTCATCCGTTGACAAAAGCAGCAGGTCTCTGGTCAGGCCCGGGCAATGGATGAGACCAATCACAATGACATACAGTCTAGAACAGGCTTCAAAAATTGATAGGAAATGTGAATATGATTAACAGCCCAGGAGCAGCTCAGGATACAGATTTGCTCTATATGCTGAAGATTTAATGCTGCTTTGTGACAAAGAAGCACCAAACAGCTATGAGATGGATATCGCTGGCGCTCTCTCGCCAAGGATCATTGCCGTGTCTGCTGTGGCAGAGAAACAGACATCAGAACTCAATCTAGCTGCACCATCTGTTCACAGATATCAGGGCTGTCATTTGATATGGGCTGCCCATCAAGAGTGGAGGCCTAAAGTTCACCTTGCTATAAGAAATGTCTTAGACTCAGGTCTTATAAAATAGGATGGATGAAAGCTGCAAAGCATTAAGTATATGGTACTTGTCAAATCAAATGATACCGTCAACCAGTTTTCATCACAGAGGTATGGGAAGTTTAGGAACAACAAAGGTGAAAAGGATAATTAAAAATCTTTGTGTTTTATGTTTAGATCTGTTGCATCTTTTCATTATTAATAGAAGATCAAATTTGATATTAATAATTTTCCATGAAACAACATCTGATTATCAGTGAAGCTTTGACTTTCTATGGAAAACTAAGTCTGAACTGAACTCAAAAGAAATTCTGTTAAACTGACTAAAACTGCAACTCCATGAAAGTTTGGATACTTTGTAAAATGTCAATTAAAACGAAATGATTTTCCAATCTCAAGAACAATTTTGAAAAAGAAAATCCAATTGTCATTTTTGCCGCAAATATTGCAATTGTGATTTAGTTTGCCATTTAATCTTTTAAATTCCTGCTTCCATTCAGTGATCACAAATTGGACATAAAAAAAAAATCGATCCTTAGTTTTATGAATCGATATTGAATTAATTTCACTTGAATAGATTTAAATCGATTAATCAATTTTTTAAACCCACCCCTAGATTTTGGTCAACATTAGCCAGATCCAAACCCTGTAGACTCAAATGACATAATTTAAAGCAATATGGTATATAATAGATTTAACAAAACCTTCTCTGGAGTGTTTTGTGGCACTAAGATCTGTTAACAAGCAATGATGAGTAAATTCACCAGAGTTCCACTTAAAAAAAATTATATGAACTTACAGGCAACATGGAGACTGGCCTCTCTACTGATGATCGTGCCAAAAGAGTTGGATGCCAGGCACTGATACACACCAACATCTTCCTCTTTATTCAGCTGGCTGATGTGTAAGTTTCCACCCATGAGAGAGTAACGTGAGCCCGAGCTGGGCAGGATATAAGAGTCATTTAGCTTCCACCTGTAAATGAAAGCACATGACAATAAATAAACTCTTACATCCTTCCTACTTTCTGTATCAAACAAACTCTTGTGAAAACACAGCAGCTTGGCATGGATTCAATTTTTTGCACAAATTCACGTGTGTGTGTGTGTGTGTGTGTGTGTGTGTGTGTGTGTGTGTGTGTACCGATACTGTTTTTAGCAACACACTTTTAACTGTAGGATCTGTGCCGTTTGATCGTTTACTATGCATCATGAACACTAATCTAACACTGGTTTTGTTGGCTATAAGGTTAAGCTTTTCTAAATTATGTGAAGTAAACACTTTAAAACAACAAAAGCAAATAATTTGAGAAAAAAGTTTTTAAAGTATCCAGATACATTATATGAGCCTATGAAACTTAAGACTGTTTGTCTTATGTCAGAGTACTGATTGCACTTCAGTTGAAAAGATTCAAGCAAAGTTTAAGTGAATGTGCTAATGCTTGAGATAACACCAAACTATGTTCACAGTCAGTTCTTTTGTCTTGATCAGTTTCACCGCCCTTGCAATGGGTTTCTATTTTGGACTCATGCTCCTTTTTCGGCAGGAAGGATTTGGACAAAGACGAATGGTGGGCAGGAATGAAAGATGGAGAGAAGGGGAGGACAAACGCAGTGAAGCGCTTCTCAACAGCAGATCGGCTGATTAGACTGATTTAGTAATCAGAAGTGGAAGTGGTCCAAGAGCCCTACATGAGTAAAAAATCAAGGGGGCACACCAACAACCTGGCATATGGCATTGAGGTTGCTGGGCTGTCTTAAACAAATGGATTTGTCCTCGGGGGCCTTGAAATAAACCTGCCTATGCTGGCACCAGTCAAGACCCAGTCAGCATCTGGTGGCCTGCTGCTGAATTTCACAGGGACCAAAAGAGGCCATTAAAAAAAAAAAAGTATTCAGTATGCCTTTTTGTAAAAAACTAAATCCAAAGATGCGAATCCAGCTAAATATCAGTCTGGTCTTTAAAAGAAACAAGCGTATGATATTGTAACACCTTGTCATCAATCTGAAAAACCCTTCTTAATCTATGATATGGATTGCTACAGTTGGTGCCTCTTGCTGTAATTCAAGAGCTAATTGAAATAAAATTGATCTCCATATGAAGCTGGTTATGTTCTCAGAACCTAAACTTAAAAAGGGCAGAACAAATAACACATTTGAACTAATAAACTAATTTTCATTTAAAATGTAGTATTTTATGGACAGTGAAAGAGCGACTGGTCAGTATTACATTAAGAAATCCAGAAAAAGGAAATTGAGAAGATCTTGTTAATTTATTTAATTTTGCATCCATTAGGCATAACATCAAGGATGTTCAAGCCACATTAACAACTGGATACAATGATATTATGAGAATTTATTTCAACTTATTACACATTAAATGCTTGGTTTTGTAATTTGCATTTAATTATACTGCCAGAAGTACAACAGTTACCCCCATGTGACAGATGATAAATTAATAGCTAATGTACTTGATGTTCTTTAATGCAAATCATTGCTTGTTATCTTTTTTAATTTGTCACCAATGTAGTGGCAGACAAACCCATCAATCTGTCCCTCAGACAGTTGCTGGGGAACCACTCAACTGCACAGGGCAAGTATACTGAACAACTACTGAGAACAGTTTTTAGTCAATCAACTGATTTGCATCATGTTTGTTATGTACAGCAGTAATAACTGTAAAATCAGATTCCCTGTGGCAGTGTGTGTGCACCTTGAGCAGTGGTGCTTACAGATGAGATATGGAGAGAAAAGCTCTGTAACATAATCTCTGGTTTGTGACAAATGTTTTCTACATCAATAAATCTCCATCATTAAAACACATCATTTTAGTGCATAACTCTCTTGGGTCACTTGATCTTTTTACTGGTCGGTGGCACAAATGGCATGAAACACTCAAAGCAAACTCTGCGGATCAATGCCCTGCTGCCAATGCAAATACACAATACACCAATAATAGAGGCAATGAATTAATTATCTCAAATTAACCATGGCTGACAGTGAATCTAGGCATTGCAGGCAGTAATCAGCAGCATACCATATATGGTACACATATCCCAATTTTTTCCCCCCAAGCTGTATATTCACTTTAAATTGGTTATTAATGCAAACATTGCAGTTTGGGGTTCTGATATATTACCTGAAGGTGTGTGCTTCAAGCCATGTCTGGGGGTATTACCTGTAGAAAGGTGGGGGATGTCCTTGGGCTTCACAGCTAAATACCACCTCTCGACGAATCTCACCAGGTTGAATGGGAAACACCACACTGCCTGGTTGTTTGGTGAACACAAGCCTCAGCAGGACTCCGCTTCCTGGATAGAGAACCAACAAAAACTACATCAGCTTTGATGTACTGCAGAGCCTGACAACCACTTTTGATATTTCTCTGTTATAAAAGCAGATATTGAAGGCTAATAGAAAAAGGACCAAAGGGGGGGAAAGTACAGAACATGAGAAGAGTGATTCACTTTTCTGAAAATTTCCATTTGGAATGGATCTGTATGCCATGTGAGCTGAACACCATGAGCATTTTTCATAGTAGTCATAAAAAACTTAACATATCCCAGAGGTACTGCATAATCAGCTGGTAACCTTCATACAACTTGAATGTAAAGATCTAACTGTACAGTTGCCACCACGCAGAAAGAGTGAAGTTAGACCATGGCTTAAATGATTGAAATCAAAGTGCAGATTATTACTTGTAGTGCAAATCAATGATTGAATAAATCACTGCAAATAAATCAAATGTTGCTTGCAAATCTGTTAAAGTTAAGCCTTGCCTTTACTCTTGCATACATGCATTTCATGTACATGGACTATTATTATCCCAATCATTCATCAAGTGTTGTTTTGCATGAAAGAAATACACACCACAATACACAAATTAGCATGATATCGCTAAATTCCCTAAGTACCATTCGAGCAGAGTTATATATTGTTTTGAATATAAGAAAAGAACAAGAAAAAAACAACAACAAAGACAGCATGTCTATGGTGGCATTCATTTCCCAGTTAATAATAAAGGTACACTAGCGAATGCATGAGTAAGAATGTAAGAGTGGCCCACAGGGTACTCAGCAGCTCATTACAATAAACATCTCTTTCTGAGATGAAAGCCGAATTCATTTGGATTTGTTAAAAAGGATTTGCATCTCTGCAATGGCACAGAGGTAGGAACATTCTGCAGGTAAGGAAAGTAGTTTGTATGAGAGGCAGGTATCATTTTCAAGTCTCTGGAGTTCGGCAAGTGCAGATTTATCCTCAAGACTCAAAATAACTCTCTGAAAGGGTAGAGATGTTTGACAAGGGACCTTGTATGCTGATCGTTCCTCTCCAAGTGGATAAATCCCAGAGAAAGTTGCAAAAATGAAAGGCTGCCTAACTATAATCTTTGTTACATGAAGTGTCCCTTAAAGCAGAAATGACTGATTGCAAGGGAACACTTCTACAATCCATATTAAACAGATCCATACACCTCCTGTCCACAACCGAGGAGGATGATAAAGCCTGTGGCGTATGAGATGAATCACTGTGCCATTTGAAACTGATAGATGATTTCAGTTGCAAAGTCAACATTCATCAATTTTTGAAGAAAAGTACTCGTTTGGTCCTTCTGCTTCACATATAATCATTTACTACATCATTGGATTATTGATGGTGAAGCATCATTGTGTAGCTGTTAAATGTGAATGGACAATAAATTTGAGGGGTTGTGACATGATTACCTGAACAGACAAAACATGAAACAACCAAGTCGTTCTATTTTACACATTTTCACAACAGTGGCTCAAAAACTGTCAAATTACTGTTTTCCTTTCACAAATGCAGCCACAATTTTGACTCATCAGCATGTCAACATCGTATATTTCCATACATGTCCCGACGTGAGAATGTCCACATTGCGCAATTGTTGACTTGGCCACAAATGATGATGAAGAAGAAAGGGGAGACGCTACTCCATGAGCCAAAAGATTGCTGGTTCAATACCTCACTTACCTTATTTTTCTACTGTACATGATTAGATCTACATGACATAAAACATCGTCCTCTCCGTGAATAATGTCTGTTACCATATGACGTTTTTTGAGAGTTATTTCACAGCAGTCGGTTCGTTAATCCATAATAAAGAAACCATATTCATAAATGACAATTCGTATTTGTCATTTTTGAAGTTGTAACTTTTTAAATCATATTCAGATAGACAAAATACACAATAAATATTTTATGTGTGATTTTACAAAGACGAGAATTTACTAATTTTTATTTATGATCAACTTTAGATGAATATGCACGGATGGGTTCTTGTGCATGTGACTGTATGGAAGTTTGGCGGAGCACATATAAAACAAACACAGATGCAATATACATCATTAAAAAAACAATAAGAATTCTACGAAATTCAGAGTTCAGACAACCAACCAAATCTTCATTACACTGAAAGCACTTAAATTCAAAGAATGAGTTGACCTTAAAACAGCACAATTCATGTACAGTGTTAATCATCAAAATATACCACACAGTATCCAGGGCTTGTTTCAGGTGAGGGAAAGTAAATATGGTCTTCGAGGATTGTCCATGTTTAAAAAATAAACCATAAGAATAAACACAGAGCTTCATAGCCTTACAATCCATGGAATCCATGATTTATGGAATAACTTGTGCAATTAAATAAAATCATGTACAAAGATAAACAAATTTAAAAAGCTATTTAGAAATAATATACTGAACTGATAAGAGGATGGAAACATAATGTCCCATACAATCTTTTGTTCCTGTTGTTCTGTTGTTGGATGCCCATTAATCTTTTACCATGAACTGCTTGTTACTGTAATGGGTGCATGTATTGTTTATTTAGTTCTTTATTTACTTACTCTTCCTGAATTGTCCTGTACATGAAATGTGCTATACAAATAAACTTGCCTTGCCTTGCCTTGCCTTTCTCCTGTGCAACACACTGACTATTCATTTACAAGTACACCCTTTTAATATAGAAACATAAAAATAGTAAAAGGTGCTAGGCCTCCAAAAGTTCTTACTGTCTGCTTCTTTTTTCAGACCACAATAATTTAAAGGAAATGTCTGAAAATTTTAATAACGAGTTTTTGTTCTGTTTTGTTGTTGTTTTGTTAGTATGTGTGAACTTCCATTTCTTGTTTTTCTTTTCTTCTCTTTTTGCTTTTTCTTTTATTATGTTCGAAAATTAAATAAAATAAACTGAACAGTGGCCAATGCCTGTCAGAATAGTTTTGCATAACCTCTGTGTTTGTAACACTCCTAAACAACCCATAAACAGATGATACTAAATAAACCTAACTCAATATTCAACTGATTGTAAACAGATCAACATATGTGGTGGTATCATGTAATTTGAGTAATGATATTGCTACAATGAACTTATCTGTGCCATGGTAACTAGTCTTATAGGGGTGAATAATAAGAAGCGATTGCGCTTCAGGGGCAGTGCTCAAGGCTTAGCTAAAACTGATGCAAACTCTTTGAAATACTTTGTTTTCTCTAACAAGAATTCAAGTAAGATATAGCAGAGTGCAGAGTAATTTTCACGCTTTTTTGTGCAATCAAACATTGAGGTGCTACACATTAAGCCAGAATCACTCAGTCTGGCCTAAGACATTGAGAAATGTATTTGTATCATACTCATCTACAGTCACTGCAAAAATTATTCACAGTGCTGAATTTAGTGCAATGGGGGTTGAATATTTTGCTTAAAGGTGTACTCCTTTGCTATACTTGCTGAGCAGCAAGTATTGTGAGGTCATCTAGGCAACAGAAAATATCTAACATAAATCCTTAAACACAGTTTTTTTTTAGCTTGTTCCCTTTATTAAAACATTAATACCCGTTACCAACTTAAATCATGACTTCTTTTGTGAGGTAATAAAACAAAAGCCTATCAGCAATAAAGGTAATACCTTGCAATATCGCCTAGAGTGACCTACTCTACAAGACATGACCCCCAAAATGGGATCATCCTTCAACTTGACATTGCACTTTCTTGGGCCACCAGTATCACACACAGCATATTCAACTTTCTGTAGATTGGAATAGGGATTGTCATGATAGCTGATCCACCCCACCCCACCCCACCATCTTTCATGATGTTACCAAAAGAATCAGCTGGACTCTCCTCTAAACGTATCCATAATGCAAATAGAATACCCCTGTAATGTTACTATAGCACACAAAAGATATTTTCAACTTGATACAGCGTTTACTCACCAGTGATGTACTGGCCAGTTTGGAATTACTGGCAAGTCACAGAAAGAACAGACAAACTTCTCAATTAATTACAGATAAAGAATTAATACTGAAATTTGATGGCAGGTCCAAAAAACAGTACAGATATTAGAAAATTGAGAGAGAAGTGGACTGATCTGTAAATTTGACAGTAGACTACACAATGCCACAGGCCAGAGATGAAGGTCGCTATGAGAGGGTGTTAAAAAAAAAAAAGGCTGCCTCTGCTAATATCTGTCACCAGCTGCCAAATGGTGATATGTGTATGCTTTCTGAGGCACCTTTGACAACACAAGACTCAGCATTGAAGCAAGTGGAAGGCAGAGGGAGCTGTTTTAGAGGCTGAAATAAAAACTAATCTCAAATTCAATACTAGCTGACAGCAAATGAATTCCTCCAGCTTACCTCAGCATGAATAAACAGGCACATGGAGAGTTGGCTGTGGGGGAGGTATTGGCCATTTGCAAGGCCTCAAATCCATTCATTTCAGTTCAGGGGTTTTATGCATCAAAAAAAGAAAAAAAAACAATCTTGCTCTTTAAAGTATCTTCCCCCTCTGTCCAGACTGATAAGGTACACCTTGAAAGGATTTCATTCAGGAGTGGCAAACATTGACACCAGAGCAGATGGAGGTCCTGGGTCATTCCAAGAAACATATAGGCTTCATCATATTTCATAGGTTAGGCTTTAGGGTTTTTATTATTGCTGTTTTCTGTACTTAATACACAAATAAACTATTGAACATGTTGCTTTTTAGACTTATTTTTCACCGATATAACAACTCCATTGACCAAAAAATCTGACAAAAAAGGAATGTTGGAATGCTTTTTTCATGTGATATGAAAACAAATCTAAATGATCTTGAATTTGATCCCAGCAGTGTCAGAGACATATTTACAAACTTATTACATCAGCTTTTTTATTTAGAAAAAAAAAGAAGAAGAAAAAAACAACACCAACTGTTTGGGAGCTTAGGAAACTAATTATTGTTGCACTGAAAGTGAAATGATTTCAGTTCCTGTTCAGCAACAGATTTCAGCTACATGCGGTGTCAAATCTGTTTAAGAGATGAAGAGTTTGCATTGCAGGGAAGTCAGATTAGTGGATCAATTCTTCTACGGTTGAATCATACTTTTATAATAACTGCACAGTTTGGTTTGGCATTGTCCTGCTGAAAAAAGCAACTTCATGTCCAAAAAACTGTATCTGAATGATTGTATATTACTCTGCAGTATGTTTACTGAGTATATTTCATTGGTTTAGATGTGCTTTCATTTACTTATTACATAGTGTCTCAACATTAATAGAAATGGGAAGGTAATATCTATAGGCATGGGCATTTTAGGTCATTTTTTAAGTCAACTATTCAGGCCTTTCAAAATCGATTAGTCGATTAGTTGTGATGCCATCTTGACCTCATCAATAATCAAATTTTAAAAATACAAATGTGAGATGTTGTTTGCATAATGTGTATGTTCCACACACAAGTGTTTTCACTGTTATATTTCAAACATTGTGTGGACTCTAGTGTCCTTTATTGTACAGCAGGTATGGGGGTCATGGAGATGTTTGGATGGAACCTGGGCTGGCTGTGTTTATGGAACAGCTGCCATGCAAGGTGAACACCGCAATCACAGAAGCATTTCAGCAGCAGCAAAACCAGTTATTTTCCTTGTCTTTCCATCTGGTATTTTCACATTTCTGTGAGGGTTTAGTGAGCGTGCTGTTCTTGTCTGTTACTTCCACTATCTGTGAAACTTTCGACAGAAACAGCTGTTAAACTTTCCTGCTTTCTGTGGCGAGGTGATTACTCCATGGTGAATGAGCAACCAGCAATGGGAGCAATATTCATAGAGAAGCAGTCCATGTTTCACATATTCATAACTTCAAAGATTAAATAAAATCCTTGCTTAAGGAATCCTAAAAGGCTTTGCCATGTTCTGATGAATCAGTGATTTAAGTCAATATTAGAAATTCTGCTCATCTCTGGGACTCATACACGAGGATACAGAGCACAGTAAAAGCACGTCTTTTACTCTGTGATGATAATACTAATGCACGGTTTGTAATAATAGAGGCATGAATAAAATATGTTTTTAAAGGCAGTATATTCTTCTTGATCAAAGTGATCATATTTTGCTGGGCATTTAAGGACAAAGATTTATTTATTGATTGATTTATTTTAAGAGTAATACTCATAGATTCACATTCACATTAGCTATCCCCATTTAGAGTTTTTGATTGCTGTAAAATACAGCCCTTTTTCTTTTAAATGATGTAGAGACTCATACCAAGTCATATTTTTGCTAAAAAAAAACAAAAAAAAACATTTAAGATTTATCATTCCCCAGGGCAAATCAGTTTAATGGTTGGACTCCAAATGCAGAGGAGGAACAATTAAAATATTGAATCAGGCTCACACTTGTAATCTATATGAGTATTGGATTAAATGCACATGTAAAATCAGTTTCCAGCTATACAGAGAAAAACTGTCGAAAACTTCAATCATTATGGTGACTTTTTTTTCTCTGGTGGTACAATTGCTGATCCAAGCCACTCCGGCTGTGTGCAAGAAAGTTTTTACACATTCTGTCTGGTCAATGAACACCATCTGCACTTAGGGATTCCCGAAGACTAGACATTTAATTACATCACTTGACTTTCAACGAGTCCCTTAGATTTCTTTTAGTAAAAGGTTTTGAAATTATTTATCCCTCTTGGAGATTACAAATATAGATGTCATTTTTGCAATTTGTTAATGAAATAGAAATCTTTTCTCTGTAATCTTTATTTTAATGATACCTTTTAGGATCAAATTCTACCAACCAAGTTTGAACCATATGAAGAAGCCATTTTTGCCAGTTTTATGAAAGTTAGCTGTTTCCATGAGTCTATCCCTTCCTTTTTGCTCTCTTGCTCTACTCACTCATTCACACATTTAGTACACGCCTCTGCCTCAGGATGTTCAGACCCTCAGAGAGAAAGAGAAGAGGAGGTGGTTAACTTCACATGAACTCACTTTGGGAATGACTTCCCCTCGATACCAGCACTCTCCCACACAGCCAATGCCTACTGTTTGGAAAAAAGACCAACACCTCAGAGTCTGGATAAATAACCTGTAAGGGAAGCCATCCAACACACTCACATTCTCTACCCGGCATTGCAGGTCTGCATAATTAATGCCTAGCATGTTTTATTTTTTTTTTCTAGAACATAAAGGGTTTAGACATCTACTGCTATATTGCACATCTTGTAAGCAAAGCACATGTAATGTAACTCCATAGTGAATATTAATGCTCAGTTACTCTGTGTTTCAGCTGTGAGTATCAGCCTCAGGAGGGAGGCAAGTGCTATGCAACACAATGTTTTTCAGAAACGATTTGCCCTGTGCTCTATTGTCAAGCACTAAATTACTTTAAATAGATAACTATGAAAGTGGTTTCTGCTGCTCGTGATGGCATTGGTAAATTTTGTGGCTGAATAGCCTGCAGATTTAAAAAAGCCCATAGGTGCAGTTTTCATTAAATAAAACGCTTATATAGGATTGATTTTGAGGAATTTAAAAGACAATCACACACCGTTTAACAGAATGCTTTAGTAGGACAAAATATGTGATCCAAATTGTGGTGGAGATCCTGATTCAATATTGAGTCATGGTTCCCTGAAGAAAGTCTCATTAGGCATCCACTGATGTGTGCGGATCTGGTGATAAGTGGTGCTAATTGGCATGTATGCAAATTTAGGCGCCAACAGATTGCTGTACTTTAAAAAGATAAATTATTTGCACAAATGGATATATACAGTGACAGTCCCAAACCCACACACACACACTAATTATTTTCCATCCAAGCTGTGAGGAGGGGCTGCTGATTTTGAGCAAGACAACATGAAAGATTACTCCCTTCTCAAGATACTGCGCTCACGCAACAAAGCCCTTATTCATCTTGTTCCCAGCTTCAGATTGTGACATTCTGAACAGAACTTGAATTTGACCCTGAACCATTTCTAAGGGAAGAAAATTAGGTCTCTCATTAAAAGCAAGATCAATGACAACATTTCTGTACCGCTACCAGCGCAATCTCATTAAGGAAACAATCAAGGCACTCTTTAAAATGAAAGAGTGCACGTTAAACCACCAGACAGTGTCTGTATTTCAGAGTTGGACACCTACCTCATTCTTTTCCAATAGCATACTTGCCTAGAAAGCAGAGGTATTTACTTTGCACTACAGAAAGAATTAAAATTTGCTGCCTTGAGCCAATAATTTAAAGAGAACAGAGTGAACCATAACTAACATTTGTGAAATTGGGTGCTCTTACAAAACATTTTATTTTTTCATTTGGTTTTCAGTGCACCTAAAAGCATGGATGTCATTACAAAATAAATTCATAATATTCACAAAACCATTTAAAAAACAAAATCTTTAGGAGACTTACCTGAAAGACGCGCCACCAATGACAGCAACATTATAAGTTTCCATAGCGACTCCATTTTAGTGGTCTTTGGTCAGTACAGGCTCAATTACAGGTGTGTAGAATTTTGGATTTTTCCTTTCCAGCAGTTTCACTTTTTTTCTATGAACAAAAAGGAGGAAGAAAAACATGAAACATTCAGAACCGGATTACTCAGCTTCACAAAGACACTAACTTTTTATGGTGTGAGCCAGTGACATAAAAGGACTGCCATCATTACCATGACAACCAAAAAAACTTTGCTAATTGAATTTAATCTTTATGAAACAGGCCAGGTGACATTCAATGTCAACTTTACGCTGCACTGCACATCCTGTGAACACTTCCACCTTGACACAGTTTGTTTTAGTGCACTTTATATTACATAATAGGAATCATGCCTGTAAGAGAAACATAAAGGGATTGCTTGCTGATGCTCAAACCTGCTGAGACAAAACAAAACACAGGTTGGTTGTCAGACACGTCCCTGGCATGTAATAAATGACTTTCCTGGTTCCTTGAATTCAACTGAGCTTGTGGGATTATGTATTTCTGATATGAAGACCTGACTGTAGCCTACACTCTTCAAAATCGTTTTCTGTCCCCCTGGAGACTCACAATTGATTTTCTCAAAACCTAAACTGTAATTCATCTCTACTATGACCCATATAAGGTCCCCAAAAGTTTTTTTTAAACAAACAGAGGCACTCTCCTTTGATTTGATGAATTATTTGGCTAAATAATAAAACGCTCCCAGCATGTTTATGGATGTGATTCTTTCTGATAATGCAGCAGGTAAGTATTTGCAGGACGCTGGTTATAGAGTGAGACACGATGAAATAGGGAAATTAGCCATTGTCTTTACTCAAACTGACTCTCACTGGTACATTTAACTGACTAATAGTCCAGCTTCCTCTACGCACCATCAGCATGCTGAAATAAATGAGAAAAATAAATTAATAGGATCATATTATATAGTCTATCAAGACGCAATCCCCAAAATACAGACAAGTAACAGATTACACTTTCATACTTTTATGGTAATAGTCATTGTGCACCACTGAGAGGCATGACCGAGTATACTGATGCTTATATGAATACATCAGCCACATCCCTAATACATTTGTCAACATTACTCTTCCTCCTGCATGTACTAAAGTATTAAAGTCAACACTTTTCCCCTTTAAACCTCATAATTGAGATTAGATTAAGAGTGGCATTTTAGTATTCCAAATTATTTTGCAGGACTAGGATGCAAATGTCACAAGTAACTGTGGCTTTTAACAAGAAAACAGAAATACTTCAAATCTTGTCTCGTGTTTCTGGATATTTCTAGATAGCTCTGCCTTTGAGGGAATAATTATGAGTAGAGTGCTGAATAAATTACTCCACGGAAAATTAATAGCCTTAGAAATAAGGCTAAGCTTTATTTTCTGCATGCAAACATGTTACATCAGTGCTTGTGTGTTGTCTAACATTTATACACATAGTAATTAAAAATACTGATTATGTTTTGACTGTTAAAATAGATGTGTGTGGGTCACCTTAAGCTACAGATTGACCTGTTTATACATATGTTTCACACAAGTGAAAACTCTTTTTCTAAACTCCTAAAGTAATTGTTTTGTCAGCCTGGTCATCTAATCCAGCCTTGACAGCAAAACAAGTGATCTTTGCTAGAATGTGTGAAATCTAGAGGCCCCCCTCATTCATAAAAGCTGGTATCTGTTGGCCTCTAACAGCAATCCCTTGATCTCTATTATTCTGCTAGCCCTGAGACAAAACACATCAGACAACAGGGTTGCTGGGGAAGGATAAAGGAAACCCTTTTGATCCGAAGAAGCTCAGCACTAAGATGATGGCAAGGGGAGTCAGGGAGTGTCCACATCATTATTAGACTTCCTACTCAATACAAATTAATTACCCTTGTGGCCTTAAGTGGTAGTGACAAGACCAATGACTTCTTTCATCACAAATTGATTCTCTCATTTGTTTGCTGTATGAGATGAAAGTTAATGATAGCGAAAAGCCTTCAAACTTTGCCTTTCAAGTTCCAACCTCTTTCATGTTCCCTGAAAGAGCCAATGGTTGAAAAATGGAATATGATCAAGGCTGAAATGACAGTCCTGGCTGCGGCACTTCCTGCCCCAATCAACACAAACTCAACTGCATTTAAATGTAACAGCAATAAATTCAGCCTCTCGTTTTACAAATGCAGATTATACAAATGTTGAAACAGAGATCGAATGCAATAGATGGCATATTCATTGTATACATGTGTTTCTTATGAGTGATGATTTCACTGCTGCCAACCCTGTGATGGAAAATCATTATGCTGAGTACCTTGTCATTTATGAAACTTATTTTTCAGCTTTATAAATGACAGAAAATGTCAGTTTCTGGAAGATAAATATTTTACCTCATAATTTGAAAAATTTGACATACAGCTTATGGCTTTTAGCTTTGCTAAAAGTGTATCAGACTGCTGGAAGATGAGAATATTTAGATTACAAAACAGCTGAGATTATAGGAGAAATAGACATCCTTTGATTAGTTTTCTTTGCAAAGTTTGGTTTTAATCCTTTTTGGTAGTGTGAACTGCTGATTCTGATTTTTTATGAATGATAAACAGTTTCTAATAACCTACAAATCCAGTATTACAGACACATTCCATGCTGTTTTGCATCGGTACCTGTATTAAACTGAGGGTTCTGAAAGGAGGACTGTCCTTGTCCAGTGAGGCCAAGAGTCACTGACTATATGGCAGACAGTAACAGCCATTATTTTTGTTTTTTGAGTAGCTCTATGGAAATTGGAAACTCTTCAGAATAACAGAAACACTGTTTGAAAGCAGTGCTGCTGCAGATTTTTAGAAATGTAATTTGTAATACTAGAGGTTGAATCTTATTTATTTCTGTAACATCAGTGAATCAATCAATGTCGTAATGAAACCTGTGCTAAAGTTTTTCTCTTCCCATCCAGAAACCTTTGTTTGTGAAACATGTGTTGTACCAGGAGTAACAGGGAAGAAGCATAAATGTAAAGCCAAAGTAAGTATGTGCATCAAGCAAGTTTATGAGTGTTCGGAGACACAAGTTGAATGTGAGAGGGATAACTTGGGTCAGAAGAAAAGCTGTTCTGGATCTATCATCTGGCAGTGGATCGAGTTTCACAAGGGAGACGTTAAACAAAATGTGGTTATCTACAAAATAAGCTGTAAAACCATTGCCCCAAAAGGCGGCAATACATCTGAAATGTCATCCACTACAACACAAAGAGCATCTCAGACTCCACATGACCACCTGCACTGAAGAAAACATTAAACACATCACCTGCAGAGCAAATTGCTCTAAGGTCTGTATTTGTCAAATGTCAAAAAAGTCCAAAATGAAAAGAGGTAGCAGCTGAAGTTTAGTTGAATCATTCTATTGGTCATTTTTTTCATTCATGACAATGATGAATTCAATATTCACACTTTGTTTTAGAGGAGATTTCAGTACCTGCATGCATACTGTGTATGTAACTGTCTGTGCTTACACTTTTGTCACTGTTGCAGTTCAACTTAAAACTGTAATAATCTGCAATAAATGAATGAATAAAAGTAGGGGGACCAGATTTGAGTTGAAAAGAGGACAGCTCAGTAGGAACATGGTGCTGTTGTTAACTGAAACCCTCGTGCTGATGGCAGTCAATGGTGTACACTTTAAGAGAGTTCTACACTTACACCTTTTCTGTAGTTTTGCACAAACACCTTACTAGTCGTAAGCTGCGGACATCGCCTCTCCCTCCCTCTCCTGTTGTTCTTGAGACATGACAGCAGCTGTGAGAGTGTAGAATTATATGCGAGTATGGGGAGTGAAATGCAACGCAAATAGATGTCAACATATATGATACTGAGTTACAACATCCAGGATTTTGCCAGGTTAGAGCAAAGTTCCCGACAACTTTTAAATTCCGTCCAGATGCATTTTTTAGCTCTGGAAAAGAGGACATATCCATGTAAAAGAGGACATCTGGTCAACCTGATGAAAGAATGTGCTTGTGTCCTTCTAACTATGACTTGATTTTTCGCACTGATTTTACCAGATAAACTGTAAATAAGAACATCAGCATAACTCTTTTTCTGAATGAGAAAAAACATTTTGTCCTGTGAAAGTAATGTGACACGTTAAAAGATATAAATGAAACAATAAATCAGTTTCCAGATGTTTACCAAATGTGTAAATTGCACATGTAATCCCTCCAAAATTTGGAGACAGGAGTTTTTGTTGTCGGTATGCTTGTTAAATTAAGCCAGAGGAAAGAAGAAGACATTCTATGTTTTCTTTTCTTTAACAGGAAGTGGTTTCTGAAAAGCAAATTACACCAGTTCTACATGTCTTGCTGACTCAGTGGAATCAGGAGGCAGTGCCAGGTTCCAGATCAGACCAAAGTTGACCCCTGTGTATCAACTTGTTCTCATTGCAGGGCTGCAAATACTACGATGTTTGTCAAAACACAAGTGTTTTACTTGCATCTCTTATTTGCACCAACGTGGGGTTTTCCTCTTCGTACAGAAATATTAGCTTTGTTTCTTTATTCCTTCAATTTTCTCAGTCTTTCTTGACACTGGCTGTTTTGGAGTTTTTTTGTTTGTTGTTTTTTTATTTTTTTATTTTTACCCTTCTTTACAGTTGGTGACTCGACATTTTGATTTAGTCTGTTCCCCAAACTGGTCAGCTCACAGCACTTATTTGTTCTGCACATCTGACTGGCAGACCAAAACATTTTCACAGTAACAGTAGGAGTTGGATATCACATGCCAAGTTAAAATGTGTTTTCAAAGCAAATGTATACGTAAATGTCTATCAGTTGCTTTAGATATAAGTATGTTGTCACTAGGAAACACATTTGCGTGATTCCAGTTGCTGCATGTGTCAAACATGAAATGAGATGGTTTGCGCTCAGCCAGTTCTGACCAATCAGAGCAGCCTTTCTTCAGGGGGGTGTTAAAAGGTCAGGAGCTAAAATGGGGGGGTTCTGACCGAAGTTGACACCAGACTCTGCAGCTATGTACACAACAGTAATCTATTCAGAAAAACTCAAAAGCATTAGTATGACCTGGAAATAAGCCTCACATGGGCTGTTAAGTGACAGCTTTTCTACTGTATATGGTTTTTTAAAAGATTAATGAGTATTACTTTTAAAATCAGTTTAATGTATGTATTAAGCAGTCAAAATGTGAAGCTTCCAGCTTTTTTCTGTTACAATTAGTTGAATATTTTCAGATTTTAGTTTTTGTTACATAAAATAAGCACTAACAAGGATTTGCCTAAGGACTTTTTCATAAGACTGAGAGTAGTGTTTTGTGAAACTTTGCATATAAGACGAGAAACAGGACCTACAAGTCACATTTGAGAAGTCACAGTCACAACATGCTTGTTTACTGACATGTTTTCTGTTCATCAGCTAATCTAATAATAGATTAAATGATCAAAGCAAATCATTGACTTGTAGTACTCAAGTGTATATGGATGTAAAAGTGAGTATTTCATTTCATTTGACTTTTGAGGACATGCAGCTGCTTTAAACAAAAAAAACGGTCTGCTGGAGACAAAGCATTCTTCCAAATTTCAGTGTTGTCAAAGTGATACCTTTTGTCATTTTTTATTCCTCTGACAGCACCAGCTGAAGTTGATAAACCACAGATTGTAGTTCAGTCAGGCAAATAAGCTGACAGTGATGGCAGCTGATTCAACCCTCTTCACTACACCCCATCTTTCAGCTGCCATCAATTTTTCAGGCCTCAAAAATTTATTAATAGAAGGGTACTCCGGGTCCCTATCGTTGAAGAGTTCAGATGAAGATAAAATTCACACTAAAACGCATGAGCATCCCACACACACTCATACCCATCCCACAAGCTCTGAATCATGAATGAGCCCAGACTTCCACACTCTGCAGGAACGAGACAAGACCAGGAAAAATAGCATACAATACTGCATCTTTAATCACCTGAGCTGTGACTTCACTTGATCTGTAGACACCAGCTGGATCAGTGTTTTCCTGCACATGTGGCTCATCTCACAGCTCCGAGTGCCTCCGGTCATTTAAAATGTATTTTCTGTGGATGCTTGAGTCACTACTAGTAGTAGGAAATGTGAAGTTTCTTCCTAATCCGCCACACTTTGATCCATTGCATACATGAATCAAAGATTTAGATGAGTGACAGTGATACTTAAGTGCTAATTGTAACATACAGATTACACATTTATGGGCTCTTTTGCTAAATATTCAATCTTTAGGTAATATGTATTGACCACATCTAAGGAGGCAATCATGCTTCAGTTTTCTGAGACATTTCATACAGTATCTAAAGTCCTAATTTTGAGCTTCCAAAAGTTTCAAATTTTTTTTATTTCACCTTCATATTATATCTTCTATTACGTACAGTACTTAATAATGTGAGAAGCAGTAATGTAAGAAGTAAATCCACCTGTTTACATTGGACCCAATTCTTGTGATATTATGCCAGCTTATAACCATAACTTTATCAAAACTTAAGCAAAAGCTTAGTATATTTAGGCCTAACCCTAACCAACTGCAAGTGACAACCAGGTTTCAGTGAAAATTCCTTGGAAAATATTTTTGAGGCTCTAGCTTGGTTATCGGTGGCTATCTGCAATGCAACTCCCTCCAACTTTATTCTTAGTTTTTTTAAACATGTAATTGTTGTGCAATATCACTTCTGTGACAATTTTATGTTATGCAAAATGTGCGCATGCTATGATTAGCAAATAAAAACATAGGCATGTGGTGGCATTTTTCCCCCTGGGCAGTGCACATTTTTAGTGCCATTTGTCTGTTGTCTTTTTTTTTAAATTCTTAATTATGCAAGACAGTTTTTTGCCATGCAAAACATAGTCCTTTTATGATTTTTTACAGACAGTATATTTCTCAGCCTATATGGAGGAACCTCTACATTTTCACTTAAGATCAAGTTATGTTTTCATACATTTGGGTAAGACGGCATGATTTCCTGTGCAATATTTTACATAAAATCTGAAATAGCTTCAAACAAATGCTGAAAGTTCTAACTCCCTCCCTTTCCTTTCAAGAATCTATGCACATATAATGCATAAACTTAAAACTTTATTGATATGAAGCTTTAATTTGCCACGGCATTTTTTTCTCCTCTTCACAAATGGAACACCATGGGAGTCAAGGCAGTGCCAACATATTCCCTAGTCACGAGTCTACCTCAAATAGTGGCACAAGACAAAGAGACTAATAGTGTTTTGATCTAAGTACACAAGCTGCAGGCATGACATAACACATGCCAGCTTCTTCACTTCTCCGGCTTGCACCAGGGGCGCTCCACCAAAGCACTCATCCCAATCTCCCCTGTGACAAGTGCAACTCAGTATGTTGAGAGGTTCTTCCTGCCTTCATTCACGTTGGAAGCCCAACATGTAAATTTGGAGACTAATTATGCTAAATATTTACAACACTGCATCAAAGTTCAGGAAGCAAAACCTTACAAATCCATACATTTCAGATTTTTGTCAATTTTGGTTAGATGGTTAAACCTTCAGCAATGGAAATACACTAAAATGCACTATTATAGTCTACTCTACTGTCATTTAGCAGACGCTTTTGTCCAAAGCGACTTACAACTGAAAGTGAGAACAACACAAGCATGAATACACTACTAATCCAAAGTTTGGACATACTTTCCCATTAGATGTAATGGGAAAGTGTGTCCAGGCTTTTATCTGGTACTGTATATAATGTTTATATGTTAGCTAGAACTTTTTTATGACATTATTTTACTTAATGGAACTTTCAAGGGCCACAGTTCCTTATATTCATCATTTATCCTGTATTAGGCACAAGTAGTTGACTCCAGTGCATCCACCTTTATTAAGGCACTAATTAATGATCCCATTAGGATTTAATTTATACTTCCTTAATTGTACTGTTTTAGTAAAAACGCTTTGCCTGAACTCAGCAGGTATCATGGGAGGTCAGTTTAAGCCCATAATGGCAAAAACAGGCTGTTATTACTGTAGGGATTAAAGATGTTTAAACTTAAAGTGGCAATAAGCCTGACCACTTATAGAATTTATAGAAAACTAACAACACACAGGTAATCAAGAGCAAAACAATATGGTAAAATCATAATCTTTCTTTTTGACATTCTTTGGTAGAAATGTATTCCCTTATTGATTCAGATGAGCAGTGATGTACTAATTAAACTAAAACTTGGGGAGGTTGCTTTCAATTAAAAAAAAAAAAGAAAGAAAGGATTTTTTTCGAAATGTTTATTCACTTCTTTTATCTTTTGAGATTCCCCTGAGGACAATCAGCTGATGCGCGTCACAATCACAACTCAAAATTGAGAGATTTTGCCTTTGTGGTGGTATTTTTTCTTCCAAGGCAGAGCATGTTTTCATGCCATTTGTGTGTTTATCTGCCAGCAGTATCATATATTAACAGGCTAAAAATCACAAAACTTGATGAGAGGGAGTGAAACATAGGCAAAAGAGGAGGGGGGAGGGGTTGTTAATTTATCTTCAGTGTGTTTACACTCTCATCAATGCATTTTTAAAATTAGCAACCAATTTCACATTCAAAACATGCTTGTTAGTGTTCAACATTTCTCAGTTCCCTTACACTCAGTTCACAAAAATACACAACAATTTGGTGTAGTTTAACTTATAATGCTTGATGTGCAAAATTGGTCACCAGGCACACACACAAACACACACATAATAGCATCCTGTATGTATCTGGCATTGAGGTATCTTAACACTTCATAAATCACCTTCATTCTGATTTAAAAAAATCAATATTGCCAGATTAAAACTGATATTTTTTAAGTATTAAATGAGCATAATATCATCATTTGGTTTTAGTATTGCTGCTTAGTACACAAACAGTATATAAAACTACTTGAAGAAACGATCACAGTTCCACAGGTGCTGCATTTCCTTGTATTTGTATATGAAAAGAAGTATAAACAGCAAAGGCACAAAGCTGAAACAGAAACCAACACCACGTTTGTCATCTTACTACCAATGCCGTTAACATACCAGAATATCAGACTTTCTACTTACACCTGACAGAATGTACTTATTATTCCTGCATCAGCTATCCTCAGTCTCTGCACAGATTTTCCTGTCCTCATGCAGCCCGGGCTCCCTTCAGTGGGCTATGAACTCCATATTCACCCTCCACCTCCCTCTGTGAACCAGTGACATCATCAGAAACATGTCCATCCATGATCACACTCCCCCATGGTGATGTGTAGTAAGTGGAGCATTCCAAGCACTCTGATAAAAACAAGTAAGAGTGCTCCTGAGTTGAGTTGGAGGAATTTCTATTCTTTTTTGGCTTTTCTTTTTTTTTTTTTGGCTCTTGGTCCTGGTGGCATGCAGCTGCTTTTTTATCAGCATTTAATAAAATGCAGACATTTGCAAGCAGATAAGCAACATGGCACAAATTGTAAGCGTTTTGACTGGAAGCAATGATTATTCACAGAAGAGTCACTTTCAATTTACTTAACTGCAGAATAATAAGCTTCCTCTCAAACATATGGACACTTGATTTCATGAGAATAACTACTTCCAGCAGTGTCAAAAGGACTTTGGACAACCAATCAAGCAGGGTGAACTAAAGAAAAGGAGAGATGATGAGACTGGACTGAATCCAATCCCCTGTTGATCACAGGCGACAATGAGTTTTACCAGAGGTTTTAAATGAGAAGGACTTTGTAGGTGGATGTGTGCCCTCTCACGGAAAAGCTGCAGGGTCTAAATGATGGCCATAGCAATTAGAGGGAGCAGAGAATGTTATTATCGCTAATGAGAAATTGCGTACAATTCAGCTGGGAGCTTAGAAAACAAAACAAACAAAAAAACAAAAAACACGAAATTTCAAACCTTAGTAGTCTATTTAATTGAGGCATGGCTGTGAGGGAATGGAAACAATAATATTCCCTGTGTGTGCACATAGGCTATAATATTCTGTACAGGAAACATGCATGTGCTGCATTATACTCTACCTTCTGAGAGACAATTAAAAAAGCAAATCATGACGGCTTTTGTGCCGTTAATTAGATTTTAAACTGGTTTTACGATAGCGTCATTCAATGCGACGCTTTAAGTGGAAGTTGTAAGATAAAGACACATAGGCGACCTACAACACGCAGTAATGGAACAGGAATGCTCGGTTACAGGCAAGTGGAGAAAAAAAAGGTTATTAATTGTTTACCTGATTACATCTCCTGCGACGTTTGTTGATATTGATCCCTTCTAGTGTATCCATGTTACATTTGTCATCTCCTCACTCCTTCAGCTCAGCAGCTCCCATCAGCGTTGAGTCGAGAGCGACAGATAAGTTGTTCTCCTCAAAGTGCGGATGAAGCTGCCTTGCAAATGGCCACAAACTCTCCACTCGCTTTTTCACCCTCAGTGTCGGTGGCCACTCTTTCTATCCTCAGTTAGTTTCTCCAGAGTCCGAATAGTAGCTTCCAGTCTCTGCTCCGCGTTCTGAAGTCTCCCACATAGACACGCAGTCCTTTCACACCAATCCCGGAGCTGTGGCTAACCAGGACTGTTGCGGTACTGGTGGTTTTACATCTTCCTCTATGAATGGCATTCATTCATTTTCAAAGCAGAAAGTGTTCATGGTTTGACCAGGATCAGTCTTCAATCCGAGAGTGCAGCTCAGACTGATCAGACTGTGATAAAGGGCTGCATGCGCGCGGCACACGGGACATCATGTTGGATCTTAGCACATTTTCCTTTGCTCAAAAAGACACTTATGATATTACCACAATGATAGCTCACTGTGCTAGTTTAGACATCATTCTTTTCTGAAGATGCTGCACTGACGTCTTTGCATTTAGAGGTATTTGGTTTTAGGCTATAAAACCTTTATTAAGAGCTTCATTTTCTTTTAAGTAGCCTATCAAAAGTTACTTGGCCTATTAGTTGACGACTTAACCTTTTTTTCTGAATTAAGTAGCCAATAAATTCTTAGTAAATGACTTAAAAGATTCAGGAGGAAACAATAGGAAACCGTTAACTAATGAAAAAGAAAATACCCCATTGAAATATTCTCTTTTTTTTAAAAAATCATGGACAACAATTTGTTCTGTCTTTAATTTTAGGTAAGCTAGTTTAGTTACCTACTCCTGCGTTACCTTATCCTTATCTTAATGCATTATAATGCATTGGACTGTGTGATCCTTACTGTCTAAAGCTCTTAGATATGGATAGATCCACAATCACAATCCAGCCTTTAAAATCTTAAAATTACTGACATTATAAAACATTGTTGTTTCTTATTTGTTTCTTGCATCTTTGTTAATTTAAATCTAATCATTTTCATTTACTATATCTACTGAAGACATTAAAACAATATGCAGGCCTAGTTGTTTCTGTTTTGACATCTCAAACCCACGTGGCAAAACCATGGGAACAAAATAAGAAAGTAGGCTAATTGAAATAAGTGTTTCATTGATAATACATTTACAATATTAATAATAACATAATTTCACACTTTGCTATAAAATAAATACCAACTATTCGAAAGCAGTTTTGATCGTTGAAAAACTAGTTCAGCAAATTATTTTTGGTCAAATGTCAGGATGGTACATCTGGGCATTAAAGTTTGAATATGAAATGAGGATCAGTGAGCAGGATGCTGCATCATCCAGATGACCAAGTGACCATACTGGGTGAGGGTTAGTAGATCCATGCCAACATTTTAAGAGAATCTGTTACATCTGTGATTACCCTGCACAAGCCAACATATCTGCAGGGGAAAATGACTGTGGTTCTATTAAAAGCCCCCCATTAATTTAACTAGCAATAAAAATATGAGAACCATGAAACATGTAAAGTATAATAATTATCATTAATGTTGCTAGGGGTACCTCTTGTTGTCTTTCAGCAGGTAGAATAATAAAAAAAAAAAAACATCTTTTTCGATTTTACAAATAAATTAAGTAGATACCTTTACTGACTGAATGTTATGCACTGAAATCAAAATGTACATCAGAAAATCAAACTTGTATAGTATAAATATTTGATCAAAGTGTAAGTATTTTAAATTTGTTTAGATGCAGTACTGAGTGAATCTGCAATGAATTTAAACTTGTGAGGAAAAAGAAAGACTTGTAACACTGTTTTTTGTTTTTATTATCTTGTTTATGGAGCTACAGTCCAAGGCCACAAATGTTAAAAGCAAAGACGAGATAAAACAAAGGCAACAAAAAAATACTTAGGGAAACAGAGCTCAACTGTCTGCACTGTAGCCACAGCTACTTTCAGTGTGGTTTGGGTAGCATTTACAAGCATCATCAATGAACTGTATGTTCATTAAAGTGGCGAAAGTTATCCTTATGCGCTGTTTACTTCTATCCACAAAAAGCAAACAAACAAGTATGAATCTGAATAACAACTTTGTTAGTGCACATGTTTCTCTTCATTACTTGTTCTACATAACGCACAATAAACTGCAAGCTCATTAAGTTTAAGCAGTCAGAACTTGTTATATGCCTCTGGCTCATAATCCACTCATAATGTGGAGTGGGATTTAAGAGAATCTACTACTGTCTGAGCCAATGGTAGAGTGATAATTACAGAAGAAATTAATGAATGCCCTGCTGAGCACGAAAAAGGCGAGAAGGAGAAAAAATATTTGGATTATCCCATTCAATGAACATTTAGTATTCCTAAGCCATCCATGCACACAGCTAATAATGGCACATCAAAACTCCAAGGAATGCTTAACAGTATAGCTATCCTAAACACAAATATCTGCAACTAGGCTTAAATATTTCATGAATTCTTTAATTCATGAAATTAAATTCATTGTCATTCTTTAATGCATGACAATGGAAGGGTATTTTCTTCATCATTTTACCACAAATGATATCTTTCAAAGCAAAACTACACAATATTTGTCCTCATTCCATTCTTCTTGTGTTAGCTTTCCAAGGCAAGAGATATAACTAGCAACAATTCATATGTACAATTAACTTTTCATCACTTGGAGCATTTACAAAGATAAAATACTTTTGTCTTGAAGCAGTAAATAAAGTGCTAAAATGAGCAACTCATCAACATTTACATATCACAAAGACAAGCATCAAAGCCAACTGCAGACTAACAACCATTCTCTGTGTCACATCAACACACACCCATCTAGGCAGATGTAAATGAGTGAATAAATGCTGTATTTAATCACAAACATTTTCACTCACATTCATGTGTTTTGCAGATCTATTATTTTATGCAACAGTTCTGAATTCTTATGCAAATGACCAGTGAAGTTTAATTTTGGGGGCTTTATTCGGCACATGGTATGATAATACTGGTTTCTATATTCTTTTAACTCATGGAAGGATAAGTTGATATACAATCATTTGTACCTTTGGGGAACCAGTCATTATTTCCTTTTGCTTTGAGTAACTATTTTATACATTACATCTACTTGGTTAAGGATAATCACCACTGATTATGTTATTATGTTATTACATAATGCAATGGAAGATACATGGAGAAGGTTGGAAAAACTTTATGTGACTTGTGTTAAAACACACACTATTATAACATATCGCTTCAAAATATTATTTTTCTGTACTTGCTGGAGAGTCCCATTCCTTGACTAAACACACAAAGTGCCAGACACAAAATCATACATCCTACTAGAATGCATTAGTCAGTCATGCTGGGTGGTACAAAAATGTTTGTAGCTTTGTCACTATTTCAGGCCTTGCCCCGTAAAATGTCTTTTAATTGTATCGAATGACAGCTGCCAGCGAAAGTTCATCGCAGGCTGTTATTGCTAAATCTACAAGACATTAAATGATGTGAAAAAGACAAAAATTAATTGTGGTAATGCACACCACTTGCTGTATTATTCATATGGTGTTTCAGCTTATCAGGCCATGCTGATTGACCTGTTTGCTGCAGGTGTTGTATTTTAATTACTTCAAAAATAAATTAAAAAAAACATGATTGAAATTAGTTTTGACATTTATTATCATGTCAGTTTCTCTCACCTGTTTTTTTCTTCTCCTTTTTTTAATTTAGTGAACATGCACCTTGTGAAATCCTTGTTGAAATTGTGTTTGTGAAGATAATTTTTTATCTTATTTTTTTTAATTTCTGGACAGTTCTCTCTGTTAGTACATTATTTCTGGCACAAATGGTAGCCTGGGTGTATAGTGACTGACTTAGGGGTATCCTCACTGCCCTTGCCTTTGCATGATGTCATTAATGCATCAAATGAAGGACAGTCCCGTTTCTCAATCAGCTACTCTGCAATGTCAAAAGCACCCAAGCTTACTTTTGAAAAGAAGAATATGGAGCTAAATCGGAAACACATATCTGTTTTGAAGACTCCAAGATTGACGATGTGATATTGAATTTTTCTGCTTGTGTGAGCAGAACATCTTACTTGTTCAGTATGTGCTTTCACACTGCTTATACCAGCACACCCTTTGAATCTGATGTTGTTGGGCAATAATTGTTGATTTTGTGGTTTAGTCCTTATATGATTTAAGCATTTCATAACATATACATTTCATGTCAAGTTGTAAACCGAACATTGGCAGATTCTGTCCACCCAAGAGGAAAACCGACAAGAGAAAGATTCCCATTCCCAAACAAATTGCAATAAAAATGCAATTTCCAGTCATGTTTTATGGCTTTCATAAAATATGCCTCTGTGGAGGAGGTGAAGAGTCATATGTTCACATTCCACAGTTTACATTTATTGTTAGTGAGACAGGTCTGTCTGTAATATGTGGTAAAAGACTAAAAGACTAAATGACACAAAAGAAGACCTCCAATATAGAGTCCTTTCCTCAACCCCCTCCATTTCCAAAGCAGGAATCAGGGGCTAAACAGAATTCAAGAGGAGATATTTTATCTCTGAAAATGGCTGTTGGAGGGAGGTAATACTTTTATATTACCAGAAATTATCACGGGGAGGTCAGGAGTATTTTTAGATTGGGAATGGGGGTACTCCCAGTTTTATTTCCACCCTTATCTCTTTGTTATTTCAGGCTGAATATCCACAGTAGCTCATAAAAACTATTAACATTATTTTGAATAGCAGCAAAACAACGATTGAGACATGAAGGGTGTCATGGTGTAGCCCAGTTTCCTTCAATCCTCTTCTAACTCCAGTACACCTGATTCAGATTTATTAAACTGCTTGTCAGGTTCTCTGCATGTCTTTTAATGAGCCATTAATTTCAGGTGTCAATCATACAAGAACTGCTGACGTGAGAAAGCTTGGCTGCTGTGTCTGACTGCGTCGCCATCTTGGCTCAAGATTGTATTATATTTTTTCAATCGGGCCAGCTCATTGAATTGTGTTACTAAATCCGTGTTTCCACCAACGGGTAAGGGTTGGTATGAGATCACTTGGTGCTGTTTGGTTCGGTAAACGCCGACTCTATTGCATTTCCACAGCCAACTGTATCCCCAACCAGGAGACAGCCTATCGGCCAGATAGCAATGGATGCATTTGCATCAGCGTGATATCATAGTGGCACAACCCTCTCCCTGTCTTATAACTAATAAGAATGGGACACAGAAACAAAGGACAAGAATAGTGGACATCCAGCAGTTTGTGTTCTTTCTTCTTGGCATGTTGTTTTAAACAACAAAAAATTACACTATACATTTATATATTGCGCTGTTGTCACTTTGTTCTTAGTGCCAATTCGCAGAGGAAGCGATGACTCTTTCAACCTATCAATGGATTGCAGTGTCTCAAGCTCCGCCCTTTTGGGTTGGATTGATAAGATTGGGATTCCAACAGAAGGATCCTAAAAAAGTAGGATGGGTTGGATCAGATAATCTGGCACATGTCCCATTTTTTGCCAGTGGAAATGCAAAATGTGCACCGAACCAGACCTGTTGGTGGAAACAGGTCTTTAGGTTGTGTTGGGCTTCTGGGACTGTACATCATTTCAGATGACATTGTTGGCACTTGTGGGGCATTAACATGTGAAACCAAAACCTAAGTCTTTCTATGTATATTTCTATTTTTCTACTTAATTATGCACTATTGTACAGCTGCAGTTGACATTGGTAAGCAAATAAAGACAAGGACCAGAGGAAGAGCCAAACTTTACAAAACCTTTTGAAAGGATTCAATCAAATATCAATCTCTGATAGTTTAATGTCAGTTATATTCAATGACATCAATGAAAACCCCACTACTTGTAAAAATGCAACATGAACAGATTTTGCCTTTATACAACCAAGTTACACGTTGTGGTTTAACTGCTACTTTGTGACCACCATGAGTTTCACAAAGAACTGGCACACTTCAACTGACCTTATTCGCTTGATATACCCACCATATACCTCAATGGAAATGCAAAACACCCAAGGCAGAAATAACCCTTAACTCAGTTAAAAAGCCCCAGGCCATTTAAGTTTGAGGTGCTTTAGGTCCAAATGTGCTTTAAGGTTGATGGTTGGGAAGCATAATATCTTCTAGTGTTTAAAGGAGTCATCACCCGGAAATTGCACTTTTTCAAGTTAAAACGTGTGTATTGGTGTTGGGGCGGTATATTAACTTGCCTGGGAGCCTTTTGTGTGAAGATGGTCATGTTTCTTTGTTTGGGCCGTGTA
>JBBBVU010000014.1:17156083-17166298 GCA_037177055.1 Atherinosoma microstoma | reverse complement strand
AATGTTAAGAATTGATTGAAAGTAAGTTTAAGGGAGAATGGATAACCAAATATACCAGGTGATGACTCCTTTAAACAGTCAGTTGGTTCATTTATTCATTGACAATTCAATAGAAAATTACAACACTTTTATTTTTGGATTTATCAAGTGGTATTTAAATGTTTAAAAATGCCTGTTTCTAGTTGTTTTTTTGTTGTTGGTTGTAAACGGTTGGTTGAACCAAACTTGCATGACAAATAATTAAAATCAAAGTATAGTGTAATTTTGCATCGCTGGAAACGCAATGGGTCTTAAAGGGTTAATGTAAAGAAGAATGTGTGGAGCACAAAATAATTATTTCAGTGGATCTGCTGCTTTAATTCTGAAACTTGTGAGTCCAGTTTTATAACAATATTGTGTTATACTAACTCTCGGGAAAACTAAAGAATTTAATAGTGACCAGGTTACAGATACATTCAGTATGAATATGAAACATGTCAGTTTTTTCTTTATTTTCAATATACTTTAATGTTTCCTCCTCATCTTGATAATAGCATAATGGTTTTTTAATGTAATTTATATGAACATAATTTGTATGAGACTGAGTAAATGTGTGTCAGCCTCTCTTAAATTTCTTGGTTGGAAAAGAACTTAATGTACCTTAAACAAGAGGAGTCTACATCATTAACTTTGCCAAGAAAGACAGACACATGAATGCACATCTTACTTTAGAGAGTAGCTTGTCCTTACATGATGATAGTTGAAAAACTTCACTTATTTCATGTCTGGTTAAGATTTATTGTTTGTGATTTCTACAAACAATAGATGAGCAATGTATACTTTCAACTTTTTGTTTTCATCTATGTGTTTAAAACATGATAAAACATGTCAAAACATGACATTGTCTGCCAGTTTTTGTGTCAGAAAAGCACACTTGGGCTCACTGGAAGCCCATCAAGAGTCTGTCTCAATTTCAATTAAGTAATTTAGCAATGTAGCTATCTAACAACCCACCCAATACAGTGCAAATACTTAAACATACTTTAATGAGAACATACAATTATTTTCTAATTAGTCCTGTTAATTTGAAATGGTCTCAGGGCTGTGATATTGACTCGTGACTCCAAGGGAGTGAAAGATTGTCTGTCTGGGGGGATATCACACTGAAAATCAAGAGGTAAAGTCTTTCTCTTTTTACCACCATCCTTTGGTTGCTGCACACTAATCACTGTGGTGCTTGGAGCATTTAACCTTGAGCCAATCCATCTTTTCACTTTGAGAAGCTGAGTTCTTGAACCATGAAATAGAGGTAGTTGTCTGTCTGAATAGGGGTTACAATTCAGAGTATTTCAAGATCAATAAATTATTACCTTTGCAAATGTCATGAGGTCATTTGAACAGAAATTTTAACAAGAGTTTTACTCTTTCAATCTGCTTTTTAATGAATTTATGAAACACATCCTAAACCAAACAGTATGTTGCTATTCTTGGTAAAGTGATTAAGAAATGTGTGGGTGGGATGGTGTTTAGCTCGCTTAGAGCAGCCACCCCATGTACAGAGGATACAGGTCCTCAGCTGGCCCAGATTTGAATCCCAAGCTGGAAGCTTTTGCTGCATGGAACTCCTTTCTTTCCCACCATCTTTCCTGTCGAGCTAATCCTTAATAAAGGCTACTAATGACAACAAAATCTTAAAGAAAAAAAAAGAAATGTATTGGCACAAACTAGTAATTAAAGACATGTAAAGTGTATACAACCCACGGAAATTGTTGACTTTTCTTCTTTGAATCAGTGCTCTTAAAACAATGTTCATATTTAAAAAAAATACTTGCATCCCTACATTTACTAAATATTCTAATTAAATAAAAAATTAAAGTCAGTGTTTCAGGACAGGTATCAGTGATTAAATCCATACCAACATAGTTGTTTCCTTTTATTCAAGCTTCCAATTACTATGAGCTGATGTTTCCTTTGCTAATTACTTATGTTATCATGCTAAAATAAGTTATAATAAAAAAAGCAGTCAGGCTTTAGGAAACAAAGTTGCAAATGTAACCCTTTTTAACTGCTTGTCAAGGTGATGTGTGCACAATCAGAAAATAAATAAGTGAATAATGATAATAATGATGACAAAAAGAAGATCAAATGAAACAAAACTACAGTTAGCCAGTGAACATATGGACAAAGACCAGGGCTTTTTGGGAAGACAAATATTGTTTGGCCAGAATAACAGTAGACATGTTTGGTGCAGACCACAAACATCTTTTCAGAGGAACCATTCACCAACTGTTTAACAAGAGGGGGGGAGAATGTTGTAGTTTGGGTTTTCAAAGACTAGACAGCTTGCAGTCACTGATTCAACTGAATTCTGCATCATAGCATACACTGCTTGAAGAAAATAGGAGACATTTTGAGTGAAAGATGATTAAAACTGGAAATGGGCATCTCAAGAGGATCCGCAGCACACTCAAAAATCTACAAAGGCTTTTTTTCAACAATAAGAAATAAATTGTCATGAAAAAATCAGTCAAAGCTAAAATCTGGGTCTCAATAAGATGTTGCAAGGTTTGAAATAGACAGTAATAAACAAATAGCCTGGAGTTGAAATAATTTTGCATGAATTAAAACCCTGTTCTCAACCCAAAGAATCAAATACTTTATCAGACCTCACTGAGATACACAAAAGGGTTTTTTTGGTGTTTGTGCCCTGATGTATCAACCATGGCAATATCAGAGACAGACAGCAAATACATTGCTGTCATTGTGAGGGGTTTATTCATTAATTAACAAAAAAGATCCCCAAACATATAGTCCATATGAACTTTTTGTTGTTTGTTTTTGTGTCTGTACCACCGACTTTTGGTCAATATGTAATAGTCAGCTTTATTGAGCAACAAACTATTGCCTGTAAGACAGAAGTAGGAGTATGTGGACCTCTAAAACATTCTGCCTTCACCTGAAAGACATGAACTAAGAAAAGTATTCTTGTATTCTTCTTTTATACTGGATAAAACCATTCCTCTCTGTGGTACAGTACCAGTCAAAAATGTCCCATTAGATTTAATTTGAAAGTATTTCCAAAATTTTGACTGGTAGTTTAAGTCAACAACCATTTTTTCCTTCTTTCATTTGAACTTTTCCTGGCTTACTAACATGTACCAAAGCAACTAATTCACGTTGAAGAATTAAAATACCAGGTCAGGGTCAGGGGAAAAAAACATAATCTGGTGTTTGATACAGCACTCACATAAACTGTATGTTCCTCACAAACTGTCAAAGAGAAAATGGGCTGCTTTGACTGAGGAATGTAGCTTTGGGGAAAGTTCAGTAAGGGAGAGCTGATCTATTTTGTTACCTTTCTTTGAGCCACTTGCGCTTCTCCTGTGCCCTATAACTTCCTTCTTTCCCACACTGTAATCAACTTCCTTTCTTACCTAATCAATCAGTAGGTTTTTTGTTCTTTTTAAATCTCACTTCTGAAGTCTATGACTGCAAATTGTGCATCAACTCTCCCCCAGAACCCCACCTTCTCTAGTTACCCAAGATGGGGCTTCAACAAAAGTCTACCTTCTCCAAACCTACCACCAGGATCTTTGTGACTCCATAACAGGGATCACCAAGTCTGGATATTTTGGGCTAGTACCCTGCAGGTGTCAGATGTGACCCTGATGTAACACACTTGGGATTAGTATGTTTATGTTCAGCTATATTACCTGCATCAAATCACATTCTTAGATCAGATTTAGTGTATGTAACCAGCTGCCTGAATGCAATGAGAGAACAATGTGATGAGTGAAGAAGGACCTATTTAAATCACTGAATGTAACTCAAAGCAAAAGGTGCATTTTGATCTATATATGTTTGTGTGTTTGTCTACCTGTCCAATACATCATACTCAATTCACCAAAGGATTTATATAATCATCGTCACACGCGTTTCTCGTCAGTAGTTTGGAAAGACTCCACACTTTAAGTGACGCATACATTGTCAAAAAACAAGCAAATTTTGACAGCATGTCACCTTCAACCTTTGTAAACTTGGAAAAAAAAGTCAAAGGGTGGGTGTATCTCAGGGATAAGGTGGGTACAAAGTGGTTGAAGGTAGATATATGCCCTTGAGGTGTTTTCATTAATCTGCATGTGATATGTGCTGTTCTGTCTATTTTTGTGAGTACATGTCAATCTCTTAAGCAAAAGCAACCCACTTGAAGGAACGTTATGTGTAGGAGCGATATGATTAATACATTCATATTTTTAGCCTGAACTTAATGAGCTTAGGTAATTTTGAAATGAATTCAAAATAGATTTGTGTAGTGTTGTGATACATGTGCTACATACCTGCAGTCCACGCTTTCATCTGTGGGCTTAAAAAGAATTAGATAAGCAAGGGAAATGATTTGTGAGGAAATTTGATTACATCTTGATTCATTGACTAATTCTATCCATTAACAATGAGACATAAAATCATTTATATTTCTTTGGTGCATTTTTTTGTTGTTGTTTTATGTTTGTTTGCAATATTCTTTTAACACATCAAACCAGAAAATCCTGCAGGGTTGGTACAAAGAAGGGCATTTCCTTTTTTTCCATTTCCATTTCCACAAATAGGTTGGCTTAATCATCAGAAGCTATGTTACTGAGACCTGAAACTGGTCAAGCTACAGGAACCTGGAGGAGCTTAACACAAGAAATTGCAATACTCTGCTTAAGCTTTCATGTCCTTCATCTCCAGTACACCTCTGCAGAGTCAACAATTGTGACTGTGTCTCTCCTGTCTAATGAATAATGAACACTAAGACACCCTAAATTATCCAAAACCAAGTCCCTCTTATCCCTGTTTGAGTGCATTGATTTTTCATCTCCTACTCTATAGTCTCTTGGATGGTTATGTGTGTGGGGCGGGACCAAAAGAAGAAGAACAAGGCAAGTATCATGCTTGTAGTACATTCTTGAATACTCTATAGGTTCATTACCTGTTGCTCTCATGGAAGCAGATGCCATCTCATTTCAGTGCTTTTAATATCTGTGATTAGATCTATAAGTTAATTTTGCTGTGATCACCTTAGGGGACAGGTAACTGACATTTGGCCCTTATGAGGCTTGCCATATTTCAAGGTGATGGTTTACAGTAAATCCTTTGTAATTACCTGCTGGCACAAAGGGAGAGCTTTTAATGAGCTTTAGACAATGATGCTGAAATAGGCTCAGTAGAGACTGATTCTCATTTTTCACAAACAATGACATCACTCACCCATGAGAAATTATTGTAGCTACCCAATGTCTATTGTAATAATGGTATTCTATTTTTAAGAAAGAAAACCACAGTCATTTAGTCATTTGTAAAATATTAAAACTATGAAAACTTAGATTTACTCGGACAATAATCAAAGCTCATGAACATATTTTACTGTAATTTACTGTGTGCTCGCATTGTAGCTGGAAGTGAATTCATTTTGGTACGCTTCTAAACCAATGTTAAAAGAGAAATAATTGACCTTACAATGTGAAAAGGACACAGAAGTGCAGAGCTAATACTTTTCCCCCACTGCTGCAGCTTCCAGCATTGTGTATTCATTTGAAGAACCCACTTTAACAGTCTACAGATGCCTTGTCTCTTTGCTGAAAGGAAGACAGATATCAGTGTATTGTAGACAAATGCTTTCAGAATTCAAGGTCTTTTCTACTGTCACCATCTGTCCCGTATTTAACAATTTCAGATTAAATCAATATTAATCTGCTGCTGACCAAAAGGGACTTCTATGCCATTTAAATAAACCAATTCATTTTGATAAGGAGCCAGACTATTCGGATAAGTGTGGCGAGCAAATCAGCATGAGATACTCTCTTGGAGATTGTCAATTTTCTCCTTATCCTTGATTAGTTTAAGGGCTTAGTGCTCTGGAAAGTTTAGTGGAGTTTGATCACAGCTAAGGACAAGTCACGTAACAAAGGCTTGCTTTATACTCTAATAACTCAAAAAAGGCCACATGAACAAAGTAAATGGTATATCCTCACCTCTTGGGTCAAATTGTAGGAATCAGAAAAATGATGAGTGGCCTCCAGTAACGCCTCATAAAATCTGACTCAAGGGAACATTTTTCACTGTGTTCCAAAATGTATAGAAATCAATATTTAATCTGCACCAAATATTGGACAATGCACAAAAGAGCCTAGGATACTAAATGCCAGACAGTTACTGTGGTTTGTTGTCAATGAATGACTAAGCTTTTAAAAATGATTAGAAATAAATGCAATGCCTGGAAAAGCATCACTGATGCAATAAGTGGTTTTTCAAATAGCACAATTTGTGTTTATAGTACTCCAATCTCTTGTGTCTCACAACTTCTGTAGTAAGCACAACAATAAGATCTCCAGTGGAAAGTCACCAGATCTTTTGCTGTCATTTGATGAAGAAACATTTGAAGTTTATGAGGAATATATTTCACAGCGAGAGAGGAGCATCACAGGTGCAGACAGCCCAACGCCACGCCTAGACTTGTTTTGACGAAGGTGACCTCGGCATCAGACAGAGCAATACGTTTGCATGACATCGCGGCTGCTGTGGGAATGATCAAGATGGTAATTCATGCTTGCACTGTACTATGTCTTGTCTGCCTGAAATAGGGGTTGTGTGTGTTTGTGTGTGTGTGTTCACAGTCTGAGGAATATGTCTTATGCTTGTAGTAATAGGCTTTGCTCCAGTGAGCGCAGGGCTTACAGGTGTATTGCTTCCTTTGCACACACTCTTGGTACACACATGCACACTCACACAGTCATATTATATTTCAGGAGTCATCTCAACTTTCTACTTTGCATTCTATTTAATCTGCCTCCGCCTCAAAGGGTAAGTTGTTTTTAATAAAACAGAGCAAACTTCAATTTGAAATGCTGATACAATCCAGGAACCACAGACACATGTATAATATTTATATACATATATTTTATTTACATTTTCACTTAAACATCGCCACTGGTCAAATTTCATGTAATTTAATCTATTAATCAATTATGATCAAAATCAATTATCATGTATTGATAAAAGAAAAATGGACATTCTAACAAAAATGGAGCTGCTTTCAAACTCTGTCTTCTTCATTTAGACCTGCACAGAGTCAAGTAAATCTAACGGTGCAGCCTGTGCACATGAAAGTCTGGCCACCAGCTGAGACACCTGGCAATCCACCTGTCACAAATGTGTCATGCACCTCTTGGACTTGAAACCAGAGTGAGCACATGATCTGAGAGCACAAAGATACTGACACCCTGCGGGGTCCTCCATTTCTAACAACAGGTACATCTGTTCCTCGTGATTTGTTCCATTCAGGACCAGTGGAAGTGCATTCAATGGCACAGAAAATGTGAATTGTACTTACTGAAACATCAGAATTAAGATTGTGTTTTCATGCCCAGACTGTGGTTTTATTTTTCCTGGTTTAATTTGAGAATTAAAAAAAGCCTTTATGATAATCTGTTTGTATTTTCACATCTATTTAGATAGGCCTATACTTAATCAGAAAAAAAAAGCTTTGGCAGCATTTCTGGGCTTATCTCTTAAATAAAAGGCCACAGTGAGAGACGGACAGCTGGCCTCACAGTTGGTTATAGTATCATCTTGCTAGGAATCGGAAAGGTCAAAGTCACCACATGCTTCCTGAGCAAAGCCATATCAATATGCATCCAAAATCACAAATAATGCCAGAACAAAAAGACGTTGTACACTGTTTTGTACTGGTGTGTTCTACCAACTTTCCCATTACATTTAATGGTAAAGTGTGTCCAAACTTTTGACTGGTACTGTATAGACTACATGGATATATGCTGCTGTCATTAACTATGTGTACTTTTGAAAAGCCTTTTTGTTTTTTCATGATAAATGTATTTCAATAAAACTTTGTCCCAAAGTGGCTAAATGCTAATCATCGATATATCACCCTGTTGTTGTTGTGTGTTATACAAATAAACTTACCTTCCTATTAAAAAACAATATTTTAATTAGTATAATTTTAATGAAGAGGCACTGACAATTTTGAATACGTAGGACAGTTTCGTGGGTTTATCAGTTTTTTTAAACACTGTTCAGTACCTTTCCTAACTATTAAAAGAAAATAATTTTTTTAATGATTATTAGTATAATAACTCATCTATATTTGATTTACTTGGGATTTACTTAAGTGGACAGTCTAAATTCAAGCATGCAAAAGACAGGTCAGTACTAGATCCCAGTGAGAAGAGCCCCCTGCAGGCTATGAATTTCAACTAAAGGTAGAGCACTCATTGAAGAGCTTTTTAATCATGTTTGTCACTGCCAACAATTCTGCTTGAGTAGAGAACAAAGGGGGAATGAGTGGCTTTGAACTCAATAGAGCAGAAGAATGGTTGATGGGAGATGGTGGTGGGGACTGTGGTGGAAGGGGGGGAGAGAGTCCGACTTGACTAGAGCTGGCGAACACAGATTGAGGAGTCACTATATGATGGGAAAAGATATGCACTGGGAATCATCTTTGCTGGTGATTTCATTTTGTGAACATCAGCTAATGACTTAATGGTATGTAATTAAGCAGCTGTTGTTTGGGATTGTGCAATGCACTGGCTAGCCCACAGATTAGGCTGGTTTTGGTAACTGGTTGTTACTGAAATGGATTCATATTATCACTGCTAGAAATAGGAAAATTTGCCTAATAAATTTTGTTTTGCACAGCTGAAACAACAAAAAAGCAATCAGTCAAGCTACAGGGAAAACAACAGGCACAAATGTGATCTTGTTTCCCCAATACTTTCATTATTTGACCCCATTTAATCCAATCAGCTATTAGCTAACCTAGTTTTGTTAAGGTAGAGCAAGGGATTTCTAGCCCCAAGGCTTTGTCCCAAGGCTCTGTTGGGAGACAAGTGGTATGACCTCCAAACGTCATACTGAACAACTTTTTTTTTCTTTCTGGAGCACTGAAATTCATTTCTCCAGATATTATGCCTCATCTAGGCAAACAATTACCCTTTCAGGAATACAGAATTAATAAAGACATACTACCATATTGGAAATGTGATGGCCACATAGTGATTTTTTTTTTCCTTCGCCAGCTGATCATCAGGAAAAAGCCCAAGGCTCCTCTCATTCAAGGCAAATTAGCACATTTAATGTACAAGACAATTCAAAGTGCTTTCCACAAAACATTAAAAGCATTACAGATAGTACAAAGAAAGCATTAAAAAGTAGTAAAAGGCAGCAACAAATAGCAAAAGTCACAACAGAATCATTATAAATTACTAAAAATTAATTTGAAATGATTAAAAGCAAGATAAGTTCAAAGTTACCGTGCATATTTCATGCAAGGTGTCTACATTTGATGAAAGTTTAATTTCTACTGGTATGGTTGTCCCTTGTTTGCAGTATAGCAGCTAAAAGCTGCTTCGCCATGTTTAGTCTGGACTCTGGTCTAGACTAGCTGACTTGAGTCTTTGGATCTAAGAGCTCTTGTAGGTTTATATTCTCTGAACATATCACAGATGTATTCTAGGCCTAAACCATTCTATGATCAGAAGGGTTCTAAAATCTATTCTGTGACTGACTGGAAGCCAGTGTAAAGATTTTAAAACTGGTGAGATGTGTTCAGATCTCTTAGTCCTGGTTAAAACTCTAGCAGCAGCGTTCTGGATGAGCTGCTGATGTTCAATGCTCCTGTTAAAAGACCATTACAGTAATGTAGTCTACTGGGGATGAATGCATGGATGGTCAAATGGTCAGCTTAACTGTAAATGATTTGCACTTTATTTATGGTTTTCATTGACTTATTTTAGACAAGTTATGTTATGTTTAAGAATTGCTCTCGCATGCTAAACTAACATTTCCTTTGTCTAGCCTGACACTTTTTGGAATTCCAACACAACCATTCTGATTTATCTTTAACAAATCTAGACAGAAGAAGAGATCTTGAGCATAATTCCTTTGTTCTGCTGTACCACGTGTTGTTGCTAACAAATGCTAACATCTGTGGCTACTTGGACAAAGCACCACATGTTCAACGGTCACAGCAGCCATCTTGATTCCAATGGCTGTGTCTCATTTAAGGGTCTGTGCACTACGAAGTGCGTAGCCTACAAAGGCTACGGAGTGTCTGCGCACTTCAAAGCCATTTATTCTTTCATGAAATGAGACAGCCTAACTAGTGTGTGAGAATCTCCCATAATGCTTCAGTCCCCAAAGTGTTGCTGCTAATTCCTTCAGATAACTGCAGATGGA